>CABHPQ010157894.1:6976-33032 GCA_902168405.1 Peromyscus aztecus | reverse complement strand
GCAGACGCCAAGGTGCAGATCTGGTTTGATGTGTATGTTCACTGGCATATATATATTCATTACCCAGTCAGACAAGGTCATATCAAGGTTACTATCCAATGAGTCCGAATGGCATGGAACCTGCCTTATGTGAGGGCATACAGGGGCAGGGGCAGTATGCCAGGCAGTGTGTCTGCAGACAAAGGGCAAGAAGCAGGCAATGCCCTGGGCTTTGGCACCAAACTGGAGGGTCTCCAGTTAGGTGGGACTCAGTTATGAGTCTGTCACCTCATGTTCCAGAGACTCAGGTCTGCTCAAACAGCTGCAGGAGGTGTCGGTGCTTCTCATGTTCGCTGTCTTTTAGTGACACCGTCTGCACAGAGACTGACCCCTCACACACCTGTGCACTGTCATGTACATAAATGAAAGTAAAACTAGATCTAAGGTTTTATGTGGTTTTATGTAGAATTGTTAGGTTAAAAAAAAAGAAAACACTAATAGTGACAAACAGTAGGGGAACTGCCCCTTTAGATATCAAACATTTCATTCTTAAGATAGCTATGCAGTGTAGCCTGAATTTAGGAAGGGTTGTGTTGAACAGTGATGGAATAGAGTGAAGAATCACATCTGGGTAACTTGGTCACTGCAGTGTGCTGGTGGCAGTGTCAGAGGAGCCAGGGTGTCAGTCCACCAGGAGTCGAATCCCTGATGGGTGAATCTCAGATAGGCAAGGCCCCGAGACCACAGACTCCAGAATGTCTTTTGCTTCTGCTGTGCCTTTACGTGTTTGCTGCTGCTGTCTTTCTCTGGTATCTGGCATGGTGTGAATGAGTGTGGGGAGATTCCCCACTGCTTGTAATGTAGTGTGTTTATCTCATGGAAGCATCCTGTCCTACTGCACATTTTTACCTGTGGATTATTATGAAGATGAATCCTTCATAAGATGTACTGTCTAATTGATGATAATAATAATGTTAGTTTAAATAGAGTTTTGATGATTAAAAATATAAACAAGAAAGTGTCACACAGCTAGAACACATGAGTTTCTATTGAGGAGCCATATAGACTGTGGCTTAGGTTAATGATTAAGAAAAACAATTGAGTCCCGGTAGCCCAGCTGGCTTAAATTCTTTTAACCTTAATGTTGGGAGATGTGTTCACAGGTTTTGGAGTGCATAATAGCTGAAACAAAGCTTTGAAAATAACTTAAAGTTAGACTAAGATGTTTTTGTCAAATAGCTTTGAGGTAAAAAACTCAAGAAGACAATCTAAAGTTTTAGAATGGCACATAGTTGAATGAGGAACTCATTAAGGTCAGGGAACAAGAACAAAACAGCCCAAAGGCATGTATAAAATATGCAATGCAAAAATTACATAATTATATATATAAAACATATAATATAATAATATATAGGATAAGGGAATGCCATTATGACTTCTAGGCAGAATGCCATCTCTTTAGCCTGAAACAACACAAAACCTAAAGAAGAATTAAGACATCTATTTGCCAAAGCAGTTCATAAAACCAGTGGGAAAATACTCCCTCAACAAGGAGAAGATATCTATGCAGCTGTGACTGGTGAAGGACTAGCCTCCAGAAAACTTGGAGTAGATGTCAGATGACATGGCAGTGGCCACCAAAGAAACTGTCAAAACCCTAAACGAGAATAGTACTAAGTACTGATGAGCACAGAGACCGCCAGGAACCCTCATCTACCGCTGCTGGGCATGTGAAATGGCCTCAGCACTTTGCAAAACAACGTGTGCTTCCTTCCATCCTAAGAAAATTCCAGGACTGGTTAGAATGAATTTCAGGACAACTGCTATTTTTCTGGAGGATGAAGATGGCGTCTGAGGTTCTAATGCATTGTGATGTTTTTGACCCTGAAGCTGTATGACAGATATTTGAGCATCCCTCTAACTCCACACACATTTTATATATGCCTTTACATGTGTGATGAAGACCACAGAGAGAGACCCAAACCTCTTACTAGACCAGAACTGGCAGCATTTCTTTTCTTTAAAAAAATAATTATTGTTTGAGGTTATAATATAATTACATCACTTTTTTCTTTCCATTTACTCCATCAAGTCCTTTCCTTGTACTCTCTCAATTGCTCCCATTCGAATACACACACACACACACACACACACACACTCTTAAATAAGTAACTGTAACCTCTGAGTCTAAATATAACCTGCTCAGTCAAAACGTTACTTGTCTTTTTGTTTTCGAAGCTGACTGTTTGGTATTGGATAACCAATTTGGTATGCTTTTCACTGGGAAAGACTATTTCTCCCATTATCAATATTCCTTAGTTACCTGTACTTCTTTGTCTAGGTTTGAGGCCTCGTGGGATTTTGGTGTTGTCTTTGTTCAGGTCATATCTAGGCAGCCATGTCAGTGAGACTTTGTGAGTGTAGCTTCTCTGACATTTCTAGGAGACCCCATCTGAAGGCCAGTTTCCTGTTCCTCTGCCTTTTCTAGTCTTCCCACCCTCTCTTCTGCAATGATCCCTGAGCCTTAGGTACAGGAATTTTGTTGTAGATGTATCCACTGGGATGGGCCTTCACAACTCTGCATTTTGATTGCTTATGATTTTCAATGATGATTTCCCTCTATTGCAAAGAGACATTTCTTTGATGAGGGATAAAGACTACACTTACCTGTGGATATAAGGACAAATATTTAGAATGTGGTTAGGGATTATGCTGCTTTAGTAAAGTGGTGGTTGTAGGTTCTCCGTCAAGACCCATGAGTGAGTGAATTCGCTAACTGTGGTTTCTCATAGTAGGCGTGGTTTATCTCCCACTGAGTGGGCCTTCCATCCAATTAGAGAGTTGTTGTATGTGTGCCATTTTTGCACACTTAAGGTTAGTGTGCCATGTTGTTTGTCGTTGTGGTTCACATGTATCACAGCCAGGTAGGACTATCAGTTGCTTCCCTCCTTTGAAGCTTATGTGGCACCTTTTGGAGCTAGTCCTTCAAAGAGACCTTTGGGTCAGATCCATCTCAGGTCCTCTGGGTCCTGGAATCACCGTTCACGGTATCTTCAGTAACAGAGATTTACCTTTCACTCTGGGGAGCAACCAAGAGCAATAGCCTATAATATTTTGGGAGTTTGTTGGACAGCCTTGACCAATGACTTAATAAAAGGGTTCTCATGCCTGGTGAGGTTTTTGTTAGACAGTCTATGGCTTTGGGGGGTGTGGAGGCCCACAGAGGTTTCCTAGTGTGATCTGAGCATGCTTTACCCAGCAGAGCTGCATTAGAGGATGGCTTGACCACATGCATGGTTACCAGGTGATTGGAAGGGTCTGCATTTGCCTGTGCTAGGGGGAGGTCTTTTGCTCTGCCACTTGGCATTCCTATAAAAAGCTCTTTAGAAGAGACAAAAAGGGGCTGGTGGATATTGATCCAGGCCCTCCCAAAGTTATCCTGTGTTTCTGTCTGTCTCTTCTCCACACTCTCTTTCTGCCTAATATTTCTTATCCCTCTGTCCTCAAGAGTACCCTGGGGAAAAGTGGGAGCCGGCCTCCCACAGTGGGGGGGACATTGTCAGCCTAGATGGGAAAATTTCATTTAAACCATGCTTGTATATGTATACAAAAACTTACATGCATTACAGATATTTTTAGGGAGACAATTAATAATGCAATTCCTGACTTTTTCAGACATCTTTACTGTGATTTTACCCTTCTCTCTCCTTCTTCTATATTTATCTCCCTCCCCAATTCTTAATTAAGACTCCCCTGTTTTCTCTATTTCTCCCTTCAGATAACTTGTAGCCTACAATTCCCCTCTGTTGCTCCTCCCCCAAGCATTTTCAAATGTACCAAATACTTGCCTATTATTTATTGAACGTATGTTCCCTAAACACTTGCTTCATGCCCCCCCCCCCCCCGAATGTGCAGGACATTTTCCCGTCTATGAGAAAAGAACAAATAATTACTTGAGTTTTTCAATGTATTTGTTTCCTTCTGAGGGTTGGATGCTAGGCAAGCAGGCCATCACTGAGCCACCCCAAGCCCAGTTATGTGAATATCCAGAGTTAGAAAATATTCATCTATCATTTGTGTGGTGGGTAGACTGTGAATTAAGAAAACTACACAGATTGTTTCCTGCTCTGGAGAATTAGCATCTTACTCAGGAGATGGGAACAGAAATAGATGGCCCTTGAGAGGGCCCTTGAAGGTCACTGAATTGATCTTCAGGACCTCATGAGAAGAACAGTGAGTGTCAAGGCTAGGAAGATGGCTCAGCCGGTAAAGTATTTGCCACACAAGCATGAGTTTGGGTCCCCAGAACTCATTGTCAATGCTGAATTAAATGTAACCACCATGCTCAGAAGGCAGAGACAGGGGTCTCCAGAGTGTGCTTGACCACCACATTCACCTACATACATGCAAACATGCATCTACACGTGAAAACATGCCACACATATACACATGCAAAAAAGACCAGTGAGCATGTAAAATAGTGTGTAAAAACAGAACTGCCAAGAGACCACACTCTCGATAAGAACTCGTGCATGGTAAGCTATATCCCAGCGTACCACTGTATTCACTCAGGCACATGTGTGTGAAGTGTTAGTAGATTTTTCAATCTGTTTGTTGTAGAGCACAAAAGCTGAGATAACACAGGAGATTGACATGTTCTTTGTAATTCACCTTGAAGGCTTAGTTAGCATGCATGGAGTGTTCATTCTGCATCGGGCATCACCTTCCATGCTGTGTGTGTAATAGCCATTTAGTCCCCCACCCAGAATTGCTGTACTATAAGAGAAATTAACACCCCTCTCTTATAGACATGGAAAAGACATAAAAAGAGAAGCCACACCAGTAAAGGTTGAATCAAAATTTAAACCCAGTCCATGTGATTTCTCCCCTTGCTCCCAGAGACAAGTATTATGTTGCTCAGGCTGGCATCAGAATGACTGTGAACTTGAGCCTGACTTTGAACTTCTGATTCCCCTGCCTTGACCTCTGGAGTGCTTCGTAACACACCTGTGCCACTAGGCCTTTTTATGCAACACTGGTGACTGAGTCCAGAGCCCCATGGATACTCGTTGAGTGTGTTATTGACTGAACTTCACACACAGATGCCACGTAATCCTTGATTTCACATTCTTAACCATTATGTCATTGAGAAATTTTGTCTTGCTTGTATGAAATACTGGAGGTATTGAGTCTGGCTGGGATATAAAACCCGTGTCAAATAGTCTATCACAGTCAAACCTCCTTAAGGAGGGGGCATCTGGGTCATAAATAATGAGAAGTACCCAAGGCTTGAAGATCTGAAGACAGAATTCCCCAGAAGAACAATCAAAGATCCCACAGAAGAAAGCAAGCTGAGGTTTTGCGTGCACGTGGAATGATTATGAGCTTTTGATAAAGGAACTCAATGTTCTCGTGTGCATTCAGGTGTGTGAAATGGGGCAGTGGGGGCATGGACGGCAGGTGTATGGAGGTCAAAGGACAACCTCAGGTGTGGGTCCACCTTGAGACAGGATTTCTTTCGTTTTGTTCCCTTGGGGGATTTTCCTAACTCCACCTCCCAGCTCCTCTCAAGAGTGCTGGAGTCGCAGCCTTGTGGCACAGTTTGCATATTTACATGGGTTCTGAGAATTCACACTCAGATGCTTACACTTCTGTGGCAAGGACTTTCCCTATTGAGCTGTCTCCCTGGCTGGGAACACAAACAGGAAACACAGAGCTCTGCCTTACTACCTTGTCCCATCTTTAACCAACCTCACTATGAAATGAGAAGAGGTCCCACAATGGCAGCAAGCCCAACTGACAACGTGTCCACAGTTCACACAGCGCGGCCATCTTGTCCGTCTCTGTTTTACACGCTCACGTCGCTAGTAATGAACACGCCTGTACCACCAGTTAGCACTTAATTGATCAGGGACCTCAAAACCAACATAACACACATGCCATTTAGAGCTACTACATCTATCTTACAAGGCATCAATTATCTTCATTTTGTAGATGAGGGGACTGAAGGTCTCAGAGGCAAAGTAATATTCCCAGGGTCAAAGCCTCTACTGTGAGAGAGAGGATGATTCTAACCCAGTTTTTCTTTCTAGATCATGCTCCCTTGCAAGCTATGAACTCACTCACCCAGGCAGGCCAGGTGCAGCGCCTCTTCCTGATCTAGTTTCTTTTTGAGGCTGTGATAAATACCATGGCACACAGTAATGTAGAAAGGAAAGAGATCCGTTTGGTTTCTACTTCCAGGCCACAGTCTACCATTGAAGGAAGTCAGGGCAGGATCTCACGCTAGAGCTTGAAGCAGAAATCATGGGAAAATGCTGCAAGCTGGTTTATTCTCTGGCTCGTGCTCAACTAGCTTTATTTACAGCCCAGGACCTCCTGCTTAGGGATGGTGCTGCCCACAACGAGCCTGGGCCCTTCTTCCTTAATTAGTAATCAAGAAAATTCTCCATAGTAATGTCCTGAGAGCAACCTGATCTGGGCTGGTCTCAATCTCAAGCCTTTCTGCTCTGCTGACTCGAGGCTGTGTCAAATTGATAATTAAAGCCAGTGATGATGCAGACACTGTGTCAAATCTTTCTTAGAAGTCCAGGCGCAAGATGGTGGCAAGGTCGTGGTGATGATGACAGAAGAGAGATGTGGAGAAACGGGAGCATGATCCTGCACTCAGGTGTCTAAATGCTGTGGATAAAAGCACAGCTACTCAGTGCTCAGAAGCCGTGCAAACTTGGCCTGGGAGAATCAAGAATAAAGCTGATTGCAAACTTGGTGCATAACCGAGAAAATAAAGACATCGTTTCTTGACTGATTTGGACTAAGAAAAGATGTATTTACTTGCAGTTTATTATGCGGAATGTGACAGGCACACATTTGTGCTTTTTATTGAATGATGACTTACTCCATACAGGAATCAGTGCAATTTGTAATGCAGATTATGTTTTTAGACAAAATTTAAAAAAAAAAAAGGGTGCAAATACACTGATGGCTGTCACGTGACTGGCCCCGCACTTCTCAGAAAGTGGCTGGAGCGTGGGCGGGGACGACAAATATATACCCTCGATGCACAAATGTGATTTCTAAAGAATAAGATTCTGGGCGGCTTCCAATTCAGTCAGGCGGATTTAGACAGAAGAGATCCACGGCTAAGAAAAGCTAAGGAGCCTAAAATAGCAGAAATTGGAGCAGATCACTCCCATTAACTGCTGAGGCACCTCTAGACAGAGCAAGAAGCAACCTGGCTAAAACCAGGATGCCACATGCAGGGGGCCATGATGAGTCTCTGCGAGACTCCTGAAGTCATACATGCGGCCATTAGTTGGTGCTTTTAATTAGCAGAGGTGGGAAGGTGGGAAAGACAGGGGGACGCTCCGCTCCTCCGTGAAGCCAATTGGAGGAGCACCTGGCTCCTGGCTTATTTTCTGAGTAATGAGTTCTGTGACCTCAGCAGCTTCCAGGCACCCAGCCAGATCTCATGGTGTGATTCATTTGTGCAATTCCTTCAGGAGGCAGACTTGGGTTTTCCACTCCAAGTGCATTTGTGAATTTACAAGTGGGTAGGATTCAGGTTTTTTTTTTTTTCCAGATCATCAACCACCATATACATTTCCCCTAATATATGCATGCTTAAAACTCCCGTGTTTCTTTTAGATGAAGGCATATCTGACAGTTTGGATTTTGGAGCTGTACCTTAGGTACAGCCACAAAGGAGTGTTCATTCATGCTAACTTTGACTTCAGCTGTTCATGAGTCACGTTAGCAGGAATGTGTGACTAAAGATGCTCCATGCAGAGACCGGAAAATAAGTGGAAAGACTTCTGATTTCAAGAATTTATTTGCCTTGGTGGAAGACAAAGCTGGTTATGGCATGATTTCCAAATCATGTTCCAGTTTCCCATCCTTTAAAGTTGGACCCTAGTTAGTTGGCTTACCAGAAATCTCGTGTGTGTGAGTTACTATAGAAATGGCAGTTTCCCTGTGGGGGATCTTGTAGTAGCCACCTGCTGTAAAGGCAGGTACACGTCTTATGAGAAAGCAAGCACCATGCCCCTGTCTATACTCTTAAGAAAATTCAGCTTGACTGCTCTGTCTAAACTTGCCACAGACCTTGTAAGGTCTGGGCACAGGGTTGAGGGGTGGGGCAGATTGGGACTACGCTGCAAAACTGCATGTGAGTGATTTGTGTTATAAAGACTCAAGGCAGCCAAGAAAGTTAATAATGGTTGTCAGCTTGATGGTTCTAGAAGGACCAAGGAAACAAACATGTCTGTGAGGGATATCTAGATATGGGCAGCACCATTCAATGGACTAGAGTCCAGGACTGTACACAAAATGAGAAAGGTGAGCAGATGAACACATCTGTTTCCTGACTTTGGCCTGAGGACGTATCTGCAGGGTGCATGTGTGTGTGTGTGTCTCCATTATTAATGAAGAGGAGGGCCCAGCTCAGTCGGGGCAGCACAGCTCCTAAGCAGGAGATCCTGGGCTGTATAGGAAAGCTAGCTAAACATGAGCCAGAGAGTAAGCCACCTCTGTGACTAGCTGCCTCCAGCTCCTGCCTCCGGGGCTTCACTGCTGTGACGGATTATATCCCCTGGAGCTGTGAGCTGAAACACACTCTCCTTCCTTAACTTGCTTCTGCAGGTATTTTATCATGGCAATGAGGGAAATAACCAGTCCAGCAGCGGACCGGCACTGTGTTCTAGGGCGGTCAGACAGAAAGATGGTTTGGGGGCAGCCATGATGGTTAATCTTCATTGTGAACATGACTAGGTTTAGAATCGTCTAGGAACTGGTGGGGGTATAACACACATCCCTGAGTGTGGCTGTGAGGGTGTTTCCAGAGAGAATTAACTGAGGTTGTCAGATCCACACTGCGTGTATTGTGGGCAGTTCCATCCCTGGGGCTGGGGCCTGGACTGAATGAAGGAGGAAACAGAGGCAGACAGCAGAGCTGGCTTTCTGTCTCTTCTTCCAGGGACTTGAGGTGATCCACCATGCCCTTCTCATCACAATAGCTGAACTCACTGCAACTGTGAGCAAAGCAAACCCCACTTTGTGCAGCTGTCTCTCTCGGGGCTTGATCACAGTGCAGGGACAACCGACACACTTGAAGAGCATGCGTTTACTGGCTTTCTCCTTTGCCATTTTCTAACAAAAAGGCTTGCAGGCAAAATCAGTGCTCAAGGGGGGAGGACTGGGGCACTTCTGATGTCCCCATTGTTTCCTAGAGCTGTCTTTGTGGCCTCAGAAGTTGGTATTTTGATGTGGTTATGTCCAGTCAAGGTCGCTAGTTTGGCTTGGTTTCATATTTCCGGTCACAGCATATCAGAGAGGAATCCAGGCAAATGAACAGAAATCGCTCTTGATGGCATCACCACTCTGACCTCTCTGTCACCATGCATCCTCAGATCCTCGAGGACCAACTTTGGGAGCAGGCGAGGAGAGATAGGGCGGCAGGAGAAGAGAATAGAAAGAGCAGACTCCTCCTTGACCTCATAGGGAAGTAAGCTGGCATGAGGATCGTTTCTAGGCTCCCTTGGAACCGAAGAAAGCTTGGGCAAACTCTTCTGGAGCCTGCCTTAGTTTCTGCCAGGCCTTCTGTAGCCACAGTCAAGGCAGCTTCCACAGTAACAACACACTGCCTCACCGTTTTGAGCCTGGAAGTCAGAAATGAAGTCTTAACTGCTTCCTTCTGATGGCTGTGAGGGAGGGATCGGTTCCCTGCCTGACCCCAGCTTCTAATAGTTGCTGAGTGCTGCGGGATGTCTTCTGTATGCTGTGAATGTGTGTTGCTCTGATTGGTTGATAAATAAAATGCTGATTGGCCGGTAGTCAGTCAGGAAGTATAGGCAGGATAAACAGACAAGGAGAATTCTGGGAAGAAAAAGGTTGAGTTGGGAGATGCCAGCCCACCATCCAGGAAGCAGCATGCAATGGCACACAGGTAAAGCCATGGAACACACGGCAACATATAGATGAACAGAAATGGGCTGAGTTTAAATGTAAGAGCTAGTCAGTGGTAGGCCTGAGCTGATGGCTGAGCAGTTTTAATTAATATAAGCCTCTGAGTGATTATTTTATGAGTGTGCAGGGTTCATGGGGCTGGGCAGGACCAGAGAAATCTTCCAGATAGCTGGGAGTCTTTGGAGTTCCTTGACTTACAGAGAAGAACTTTGAACTCTGCTGTCAGTGCCACATGATGTTCACTTCATGGGCATGAGTCTGTATCCAAATTCTTTTTCATAAGGATACTAACAGCATTGAATTAAGGTTCATTCTAATGTCATTTTAACTTGATACCCTCTGTAAAGAACCATGCTTACCCCCTGCTAAGCAAGATCACATTGTGAACTATTGGAAATTTGGACTTTAACATACTTTTCTGGGGTTCAACCTATACCTGCACCCATGTTCAGTGTCTTCTACAGCTCTTATACTTGTGTATGCAATCCTGGCACATGGCTCATGTACTTTCTAAATCCCCCTCTGCTATTGACACCCCTGGCGTGGGATTGTAGCTACATTTGTGCATTTTTCAGATAGGTTATACAAGAAGAACATCCCTGTACCTGGTTTTTCTTTTTCCATTCTTTTTCTTTAAGGAAAGAGTTAGCACTGAGGCTACTATTTGGCACAAATCTTGTGTTCCAAAGTCCTTATGGGAAAGGTATTATTCAGGCAATACTTACTCCAAAGACTCACAGTAGCTGGCAGGCCTTGAAGGCACAGTCTCCCCCTCCCCACCTCCCTAATTTCCCCCACTCCCTCAGGCGGAATCTTGCCCTATAGCCCAGTCTTTTCTCAAAGTCTTAATCTTCTTGTTTCTGCCTACCAAGTCCTGGAACAACATTTTGTGTGCCACCAAACCCAGAAAAATATGAACCCTCTAATCCTGCATAATCAGAAAAAAGTTTTAATGACAGTGTCTTCTTTCCCTGAGCTGTGGAATGCACATCAGTGTACCCTCTTGATACCTGTGTGCTTGTGTGCCCAGATCAGAATTCACTTTATTCAAGTTTGCAGGAGGTATTGCTTTTCTTTTCCTTTTTAACCTGTGACTATAAAGGCTCATGTCTGTCCCAGCTGGTATCTGCGCCACGTCTAATAGCTACCTGGATCAGAAGGATCCACATGTTTTCCTGAGAAACTTGGTTCCTTCCCTTCTAAGGTCTCAACTGGTTTCACTTGGCAAGTATGCGCGGGATCCTGTCCTTATCTGTACTGAGCACTGTGAAGTTCCCTCCCAGAGGCTTTCTCCTCAAAGGGCCAGCAGGCCAGAGAACATGGGGAGGAGTGATGGTTGTCCTGCCTCCCTTGCAGGGTCATCAAATGGAATAAACGCTTGCTGTGTTCGTTGTCTATACACGGTGTTTCACCAACACCGGGTGTTCCTACACTTATGTAGCGCTGGTAAAGCATGTGCAGTACAGACATGATGGTGTATCTTCCTGCCAATGTGTGGACCTCATGAGCTGGTAGGATGGATCGATAGGGAGATGGTAGATAGATAGTTTGTGACAATGATTGGCTAATGAAATTATGGAAGTAGAAAAGTTCTAGAATTGCTGACTGCAACCTGGAGAACTAGGGGGGGGGAAAACCGTCTTGGTAGGATAACTGAGTTCTAAGGCCTGAGATCAGAGGGAACTGGGGATAATTTCCAGTCTGGAGGCTCAAGGACCTGGAATTCTGTCATCCAAGGCTATAAGGAGATGTCTATCCTAGCTTGAGGAGAGAGGAAGAGAGACAGGTGGAGGGGGGAGGGAGGAGAAGAGAAGAGAAAGAGAAGGTGGCGGACTGAATTAACCTTCCTCTACCCATTTGTTCTGCTCTATTTTCGTGGACTGGATGGTAGAATCCCCACTAGGGGTTGAGTCTTTACAGTCTATTGATGCACCCGCTCCTTTCTCCTGGAACCCCCCTTTTACCCGACACGTCAGACGTGACATCTTACCAGCTACCCAGGTATCCTCTGGCTCAACCAATTTGAACACAAAATTAGCCACCACACACAATCAGCAACTGGTCAGTCCCGTTCTATGGATGGAAGTAAAGAGACACTTAAGAGAGTGCATAGAGTTAGAAGGGATGCAGGTGGGGTCCACAGCTATGGGTGTATGGTTCCGAAGTCACCGTTCATTCCAGTGTCCCAGCAGCCACTCATGCCAATACATGTGACTAACTGGTGGTGCCCACAGCCGCTGCGCTGCAAACTTACCTCTGAGGCCACGCTTGCCACACTCTCCAGGGGCTGCACGAGATGACAGGTTAGCTCAGCAGTCATTTCTGCCTTTCTCTGTGAAAGCCAAGTCCCCACCTTCTGGAAACTTTTGCTTGGAGACTTTAGTCCAGTGGTTTTTGACCTTCCTAACACCACACAGTTCCTCATGTGTGGTGACCCCCCTCAACCATAAAATTATTTTCACTGCTACTTCATAACTGCAATTTTGCTACTGTTATGAATCGTAATGCAAATATCAGACATGAAGGATATCTAAGACTCCGAAGGGGGTCAGGACCCACAGGCTGAGAACCACTGCTTTAGTCACCGGCAGAGACTTTCTTATAACATATACCATCTCATCCCCCTATCCTTTCTCTCTTTTACAAGGATCATCCCTGAATTGTGCTTCTCTGGAGAGAAATACTGCCCCACTTCCACTGATTGTCCTCTTTTTTCCCTCAAAACACTGATCCCTCTAAATCTCTCAAAATCTCTCTTGGGTCTCTTTCTTTCTCGTTATCTGCTTCATGAAAGAGCTACACAGACACATCGGGCTTCCTTACTCTGCTCACGAAATGGCAAGTGTTGATGTCAGTTCTCTGTGTAACAGTTTCACAAACTGAGTGATTTGATTTCAAGGCCTAGGTATATGTGTTGGTTTGAACAAGAAATGTCCCTTACAGGCTCAGGTATTTGCACCCTTGCTCTCCAGTTGGTGGTGCTGTCTGGGTAGATTTAGAAAATGCAGCTTTCTTGGAAGAAGCATGTCACTGGGGGGTGGCTTTGAGAATTTATAACATCACCTCACTTTTATTTTACTCTGTTTCATGTTTGCCTTTGAGGTGTGATCTTTCAGTTGGAGCCATGCCTCCCCCAACCATCGTGACCTTTCTTCCTGAAACCATGAGCTAAAGAAAACTCTTTCATTCATACGTTGCTTTTGGCCATGGTATTTTGTTACAGCAGCAAAAAAAGTAACTGATACTGTAGATGACAAGAGGGATAAGGAGGTCATAGGCAGACAGAGCAGAAGAAAAGCATGCAAAAAATTACACGTTATGGTGCTTGCCTTCAAGCAAGACTGCTGTACAGGCCATGTAAGGGAGATGTAATATATCTGTACAATTAAAGACCAGCTTGTGCATGAGGGTGGCAGGGATCAAAGAAGGCAGATAATAGGAGACCTTGAGTTTTTGAGGAAGATCATCATCACCGCCGCCGCCGCCGCCATCATCATCATCATCATCATCATCACAGGATATTAGAAACTGGGCTTTGGATGACGAGAGTGATCTTCATGACCACAAAGTGGATGGGAGTGGCAGCCCAGGTGAGGACATCACCACTGCAGGAAGAACAAGAATCCATCTTCCTGTCCGCATTACTCCATGAGACTGGTATAACAGTCACAAAACAGCATGTTGTTTCGATGTAAGGAATGCATGGCAGCAGGACACACACCAGGGGATGAGAATCCCCAATTCTCTGGAGAGAAATTTCCCCATGAAGCTACAGGGAAGGGTTTTCTGGTGCTGGTATGGAGTGGAATTGGAGAGGGAAACCCTAAAGCAGAAAAGACTACACCCAAACAAATGTCAGTTTTCTCCTGGTACACACATACATGTGCTAGAAGAATGAAGCAGAGAGAAGGATTCAATAGGATTCCAAACTGATAAATGTGAATTACTGAAGGATGTTTCTACATTAATAAAGGAAAGGTAGAGAATGATGGCTTTACTTTTTCTGGAACCAAATTGAAAATATCTAAAATGTGATGGAAGATGAAGACTTGGAGACAGTGGAGTGCATGTGATTCCAGATTTGGGATGCATGGGCAATGTTACTGGATATTTTAGTGTCAAAAGTCAGGCTCTTGTAGCTGTAATGAGCCAGACTTGGCCACTCCTCCTCAGTAGGCAATTATACAAGTAACAGTGAAAAGTGGAGAAGGGAATTTATTCAGTGTGGCCACACTGGGAAGAGACACGAACAAAAGGGTGCAGTGACCTCTCCAGTCCATTTTCAAGTTACCAACACGAGGTTCAAGTTTTAACAGAGGTCAAGAAGTGTGTATATGTTAGCAATCCTGCTCACAGTGTGGTCCTACCCACCACCGACTCGTTGTTTTCTCAGTTCCTAAGGTGAGTCCCTCCTCTGGCCAGAACCTGGGCTTCACTCCTTTTTTCCTCTTTTCTTCTTTTTTGATGCAGCATGAGATTCCTGGGGAGATTCTATTGCTTGGGGTTCATTGCTTGAATAGTCTAATGGCCAAAGAGAGGGGCAAGCAAGAGAACATGAGTTCTAATCCCCAGCATCTGTGTAAAAAGCCTGATAATATGGTAATAGTTTTGCATGGTTATAATCCTAGCATTGAGGGACAAAGACACATGTATCCTAGGAGCTTGCTAGACAGCCAGATTAGCTAAAATAGCAAATTTTAGGTTCAGCGAGAGACCTTGTCTCAAAAAATAAGGTGAAGAGCAATTGAGGAAAACACTCTTCTGAACTCTGATGACACAAGCAAGCTCTCTCTCTCTATCTCTCTCTCTCTCTCTCAGGCACACACACACACACAAACACACACACACACACACACACACACACACACACACACACACACACACACGATAACTGGATGCCTGGCAGTATCAATTTGAAGATTTACAAAAAGGCTACAGTAATCAATACAGTATAGTATTGGCAAACAGACAAATAGATCAACATAACTGAGTATATACTCCATAAATAGAACCACAAAATGAAAGCTAATGGTTTTTGAAAAGGAGCAAAGCTAATACAATGAAGGGGAGTCTTTTTAGGAGCTCAATAGCCAGACATCCCCCCACAAAATGTGATTTGAGAATCAGTTCTATATCCTTTATAAATATTAATGAAAATGGGCCACAGACCTCAACATAAAGCACAAAACTGTGAAACTAGAAGATGAAATAGGAGAAAATTCAGATAAATTTCGGGTTTAGTGATAACATCTACAACATCAAAAGTGCAACCCATGACAAAGTTGTTGATTAGCCACACATCATCAGAACTAAACGTTCTGCCCCGTGAAAGGGGCTCTGTGAAGAGAATGAAAAGGCAAACACAGGGGAAGACAAAATCTTTACAAAGGGCACATTGAGAAGGACTATTGCCCAAAATATATCAGGAACATTGAAACTTAAAATAAGAAAATGAAGAGTCTAATTGAAAAAGTGAGTCAAAGACCTTAACAAACTCATCATCAAAGAATATCTATACATTCACACACACACACATACACACACACACACACACACACATACACACACACACACACACACACACACACACACACGCGAAACCGAGAGAAAGAGCGAAAGAGAGAAAGAGAGAGTATAAAAATGCATTCTACATCATATAAATGACAGGGAGATACTACTACACACACCAATCAGAGTGGCCAAAATCCAGAATATGGAGAACAGTAAATGTTGGCAAAGACACAGAGTTCAAGAGCAATTCTGCTTGGCTGGTGGTGACACTAATGATACAGGCATTTTAGAGGGCAGTTTATTGGTTTCTCACAAAGCCAAACACATCCTCATCATACAATGTAGCAATTACTTGTTGTCATTCACCCAGGGGAGCTGAAATGTTGAGCTGTCACATCCACACAATAACTTGAATAGAGGTGTATAGCAGATTTACTCATGGTTGGCCCAAACTGGATGAAATTGAGGTGTTCTTCCTTAGCAGAATGGACAAGCTCTTATCTGTCAGGTCTAGAATGTTGTTCAGTACTACAAAGAAATGAGACATCAAGGCCCCAAAGGACTCTACTGACAGCCAGTTGCACATTCCTATGGGGAAGGAGCTGATTTGAAAAGACTGCAAACTGTGGTATTTCAATTCTGTGGCATTCCAGGAAGGGGAAACTGTGAAAACGAAAGAGATCATTGATCTACAGAAGTTTGGGGGTGGGGACAATGGACAGGCAGAGCAGGGAAGACTCTTGGGATAATGTGATGGTTAATGTTGACTGACAACCTGGCAGGATCCAGAATCACCACAGAGAAGCTTTCTGGGCTTGTTTGCAAGGATTTGCCAGTTGGGCTGATTGAGGTGGGAAGACACACCCTAGCTGTGGACAGCCCCGTTCTGTGGTCTGGGATCACAGACTGAGTGACAAGGAGAGAGTGGGCTGAGCCGCTGTGTTCACCCCTGCGGCTTCCCAGCTGTGGATGCAGTGTGACCAGCTGCCCCAAGGTCCTGCCACCGAGGCTTCCCTTGATGGACTGTAACTTCAAACGAGCCCAAACGAGGCTTTTGCCAAGTGTCTTGCTGCAGCAAGGAGAAAAGCAGTTAACGCCAATGGTGGAAGGACTTTTGATGCCATCGCAGTGACTCTGCACCGGGCACACGTTTGTGCAAACTCACAGAAAGCACAGCATCGAGTAAAGATGGACTTTGAGAGACAACAATGTATCAATATAGGTCGGTCAGTTTTCACTCCGATGAGGAGTGAAATAGGGAAGGCTATGCATATGTGGGATAAGGGGCCATATGGGAAATCTCCATAAATTCTCAATGTCGCTGTGAACCAACAACTGCTCTTGAAAAAATCTTTTTAAAGTATGCTATCTTTAATTTTTAAAATTCTGTTTCTTAAGCAGGGTTATAAGTGGAAGATCTCCAGGAGGGAAGCTGCAATCCTTAATTCATTCATATCCAGCTATACCACAGCCTGGGTTAGTTCCTACATTAGCTCACAGTCATCTGGGAGAAGCAGAAAATACTTTAAACATAACAACTAACCTGGCTTCCCGCCATATATCATAGTTCAGTTTCAAGCCAGAAGGTTTTAGGTTTTATTTTTTTATTTTTTATTTTTTTTTTTGTGTGTGTGTGTATGCGTATTCCCATATATGTGTGGCTATATACGTGTGTTCATGTGCTTGTAGAAACCAGAGGACAACCTCGAGAGTCATTTCTTGTTACCCTGAAGCTTGGTGAGTAAGCTAGACTGGTTGGCCCGTGAATCCCAGAACCCTCCTGACTGCCTTCCCAGTGCTGGGATTACAAACCACATCTGGTTCTTTTGCAAGGGGTCTGGGGATCAAACTGGTCCTTGTATTTGCACAGTGAGCACTTTGCTACTGAGCCATGTGCCCCACTCTTCAGGCCGATAGTAACATCAATAAACACATACATATGATTTTTAATTAATTAATTGTGATGTGTGCGTGGGTACCTTGAGAGGGCAGAAGAAAGTATTGGATCCCTCGGAACTGGAGTTACTGGAAGTTGCAAACTACTTGACATGGATGCTGGGAGTTGAACTTGGGTCCTTTGGGAATAGCAGTAATTGTTCTTAACCATGAACCATCTCTCTGTCCCCAAGAACTGTATTTCACACTACAACGCCGGACGCACACACCCAAACCTGAAGCTCTTAGTAATAGTGCGTGCTATTTCCTTGAGCCTTTTATTCCATTCCGGTTCAGTTTACTCGGTGTGAAGAGCACCAGTTACATGACCTAAGGTGAGTCTGTGACTACTGGATGGGCTTTGCAGTTTTCATGAAAAGTGTCTCATGTGATGCGGCCACCAGCCACAGGCTAAGCCCGGGAAGGCAGCAGGGAAGCTCGTTACCTTCACAACCCTCACCTTGACTCCTTTGTGGCACCAGAACTCTTGCTTGGTTCCCGCACTTCAGTTTCAACACAGAACTGCTCTTTTGGAGCACAGCAAAATATCTTGACCTGGCAAACTTCAGGGCTCACTTTCTTGGGCTGGCAACTCCTGTCCAGCTCTCTGGAAGTTCTCTTGAGTCTCTCCGTTTTGAGTTAAAGCAGCCCTAGCTTTGCCACAGAAAGAGGGAACTAGGGTTGAGTGTGAAGTCCCCAGAATGAGGGACATCCAGAGTGAGAGGTCCTGAGAAGACAGGGTGTCTAAGATGGAAGGTCAGAGGTGGCATGAGAGAGCCTCTGAGGGAGACTTCAAGGCAGTGTGGCTAGGGTGAGTCCCAGGGGCCTTGCCTCATGTCCAGATCTTCTACTCTTCCTCTGTCTGTCACTTTCCACACTTGCAAATTTTGAACTTTCTTAGCAACTAATAAACAGGCCTTCCTTTTGCACAGATAAAAGTGAGATAATGCCCCCAATGTGTCTAGAATTATTTTGAAATTTTGCTCACAGTTAAGTTTGGTAATACCATAATTTGTGTGCAGATTTCTTGGACGGTGCCTACAGCCAGTGTGAAGAAAATTCTGGCATTTCCTTTCCTCTTGTGAGTATTCCTCTCCCTTCTCACCTCCTACTGCCCTAAAGTAGAAACTGAATTAATGACCAGCTGCGGTGGTGGGTGATGACCGGTTGGCCATCTATCCAGCTTGTGAATGTGGCATTTTAAGAGGAAATGGAGACTTTTATAGTTTGAATGTTCATACTTTCAATATTTAGTTCTCAGCTTGCAGCACCATTTCAAAAGCTGTAGACCCTTCAGAACAATGGTTCTCAACCTTTCTAATACTGTGACCCTTTAACACAGGTCCTCATGTTGTGGTGACCCCCAGCCATAACATTTCCACTGCTCTGTCATAACTGAAATTTGGTACTGTTATGAATGGTAATGTAAATATCTCTTTTCCAGGGTATCTGATATGCAACCCTGGTGAAAGGGTTGTTCAATCCGCCAGGGGGTCTTGATCAACAGGTTTTGAACCACTGCCTTGGAGCATAGGACCTGACTAGTGAAGATCTGTCATTAGGGGAGGGCCTTTGAAGGTTATCCCAATATGGTTCTATCCTTTATGCTCTGATTTCTGGTCTGCCATGATGTGAAGAACCTTCACCATGTATCACTGCTATTATAAACTCTGTCATGCCTTCCTCACCATAATAGACTGAAATCTTTCTGAAACCATACTTTGAAATAAGTCTTTATTGTTGTTGGTTGGTCTTTGGTCTTTTGGGGGGCCTACCACCCAGCTCCCAAATAAATCACTTATTTGGCTTATTCTTAATTATGAATGCCTGGCCTTTGCTTGGCTTAGTTTCTAGCCAGCTTTCCTTAGCTTAAATTATCCTGACTACCTTTTGCCTCTGGGCTTTTCCTTTTCTATTCCTGTATACCTTTGTTTCCTACTCTGTGGCTTGCTGTGTAGCTGGGTGGCTGGCCCCTGGAGTCCTCCTCCTTCTCTGGCTCCTTCTTGATCTCCCTTTCCAGATTTCTCTCAATATATATTCTCTCTGCCTGGCAGCCCTGCCTATCCTTTCTCCTGCCTTGCTATTGGCCATTCAGCTCTTTATTAGACCATCAGGTGTTTTACACAGGCACAGTAACACAGCTTCACAGAGTTAAACAAATGCAACATAAACAAAAGCAACACTCCTTAAAATAATATTCTACTACAAGTCTTCCCTTCCTTGTGTTGTTTCTATCATACGCTCTGGCCACAGCAACACAAAATAACGAATACAAAGACTAGATATCTTCATGGAGCAGAGCATTGCCACTGAGCTTCGGTCATCCTGATGGGGGTGAGGGGCATCCATTTGACAGGAGAGCCTCGGTGGGAGCTACCTCTCTAACTGCTGTCATTGGAGTGGACTTAGGTTTGGAAGCTGAACCAGAACTGAGAAATCTCTTTATACCTTGGCTTGGACCCTCGTGATGGTTAAGTAGAAGTGGAATCCAGAGTGTCCAGGATTTTCCATGGTCTTAGTGAAAACTGATAGTCAACAGTTGCCCCACCCTGAAGCACTGGTCTGTCTTCATTTCATTGCGTTCAGCCTAGTCTAATTATGAATTCAATCACCCCCCAAGAACTCCCCAAACAAACTACAAGAACACTTCATTTTCTCAAATAAAACAAAGCACTATATGTGGGAAATCTGTATAAAGAGTGTGTCATTTTAAATTGGGTTAGACACTCCTCCATCACACTCTCCTGTTCACACCTCTCAGGATGATGTGTATGTATGTGTGTATTTGTGTGTGTGTGTATGTATATATATATGTATATATATGTTTATAATAGCCAAACATATGCTTATAAATATTCATGAGATAATCATGCATAAACAAGTACATTAACTTTAGCCTCCCTGGATCTGTTTATAGCATTTCCTTTCCGTCCCAGTTCAGCATGCCCTGGGAGGTTCTCCTCATCGCTGTCACCCTGCGAAGTTCTGCAGAGTAAGTGAATGGACTGACTGTGATTGATGAGGGTTACAGGACAACACTCATTTCCTAGTCTTAAAACAACACAAATGTGCCATCTCACAGTTCTGAGGGTTAGAAATGCGGAAAAAACCCACATAAGTTTTAGGATTTCTTTCCATTTCTGTGAAAAATCACACTTGAATTTAGGTAGGCGTGACAGTGACTCTGTAGAATGAGCAGTGCAAAAGTCATGTGTGTCTGTAAGAGAGTACGTGTGTATGTGTGCAGGAATGTTCATGTCACTGTTCGTAGCGGGAGGTCAGAGCGTAACCTTCAGGTACTGGTCCTCACTGCTTCTCCTTGTTTGACACAGGGTCTGTAAGGCTGCATCAACCAGGCTAGCTGGTCCCAGGGCTTCGGAGAGCCTCCTAACTGCCTCTGCTCTCCCTTGGGTGCACTGGGATTGCAACTCCTCATGTCAGCCTTTTCTAGCAAGTACTTTTACCCTCTTATCCATCTCCGCAGTCCTACTATGAAATTTTAATAATATAAATTCTTTAAATTCATAAATGTAGGACATCTTTCCATTTATTCGTGTCCGCTTCAATCCCTTTCATCAATGTCTTGTAGTTCTTGGTGTCTAGGCATTTACCTCTGTGTTGGCTGATTTTCACATCAGCTTGCCATAAATAGGGAGCCTCACCTTGCTATAAGTAGGGAGCCTCAGCTGAGGAGCTGTCCTAACTGCCTTAACGAATGTGGGGGGATCACCCCAAATGTGAGTGGCACCTTTTGGTAGCAGCCCAGACAAAAAAAGGGCAGGACAGAAGGAAGATAATTTGCTTTCACTCAATGGCCTCCCTCATGTCACCTAGTTGGTTTCTGGGGCTACTGCTGCTGCTGCCCTTGCTGACATCAGAAGCAACATTCCAAACTTTCATGGCTGACTGGGACCAGGGTTTAACCCCACACTGGGACTTCTGGTGCCCCCAGCCTCATAGACTGAGCAACTACCCGGTTCTTGACCTCTCCAGTATGAGACAAGATTTTTGGCCCACTCAATTGCCCTCAGCTTCAAGGACCCAGCAAACCAGTAAGCAGTGCTGTGATCCTGCATAGTCTCTGCTTGAGTTCCTGCTTTGATTTCCTCAGGGGTGGATGGTGGATTGACACTGTAAGGCGGAATCACCCCTTTCCTCCCTAATCGCTTTTGGTGATGGTGTTTACCACAGTAACAGAGAGCAGACTGGGGCAACCTCGTTGGCTTTCTTTATCCCCAAGTACTGTATTCTTTTTAACGCTAAATGTAAATGTGACTGCTTTTTTACTTTAGTTTTGAAAGTTATTTGTTAGTGTATAGAATGTGTGTGATCTTGTGTATTCATTTTGCATTCAATAGCTTTACTGAACTCATTTATTAATTCTAACAGGTTTGGGTTTTTGTGGAGTTTTAGAATGTGTGTGTGTGTATGTGTGTGCAATAGAATATAATCTTCAAATTTATTTCTTGTTGAATTTCTCTGGCTAGGACTCCTGGTATCATGTTGAGTAGAAGAGATGAAGGGACACCATGGTCCTGTTCTTGGATTTACAGAAAAAATGTACAGCATCTCAAAGGTATAATGAAACCCACGCAAATTATTAAAAACTTGACTTTAAAAGGAGCAAGAAGAAAAAAGTATAGCATGCTTTTCTTTAAATCAGACTTTTCTTTGCAGCTGGAAGGAATGGAGTCTGCTCATAGGGGCTTGTGTTCAGGATGCCACTCTAGATATCGCTGGCTATAGGTTACACTAGATACATACATTTTATTTATTTTACTGCTGACAAATCAAGGAGCTGTAAACAGGCCTTGAAGGTGGACAGTCTTAACATCAGAATAGGAAGCTCCAAGATGACTTTTAAAATAGGGTTAATTTAGGTCCTAATCTTGTTAACATGATTAGATTGAGCGACGTTTAAGAGATAATGAGATATACCATAGGGTGCGTCCGTATGGATGTTTCTAGAGGATTAACTAAGGAGCAGGGAGGCCCACCTTGAGTGTGAGCAGTAACATCCAATAGGCTCTTTTGAAATGATCTCACTCAGGTATTTGTCATAACAATGAAAACAGACTGGTGCAGATAGTCAGGGCAACACTGGATGAGCATCTTGATGTTTCCTGAATTTTCTAAGGGAGCCACGGAGACCAATGTCCTTAAACCACTCATTCTTTATTAAGTCACTGGTCTAACCAACAAATGCTTACTAAATACTCATAATTTTCTGGGGACTGAACTGGAATTTGGGTATAATTTTGACTAAGACCAATGTAGTATTTGCCTTTATAAACACGTAGTCTTGTTGGTTATGGAAAATCAGGAAGTCAGCACACGATGTACTGTGCAATGTGCAATAGGAATGTTTTTTATCACTGTCCAGTTAGGTTTTAATCTTAGTGCTGGGACTGCCCCTCCTTGCCACCATCTCATCTCTGGGGCTCAGGCCCCATAATCCTTTGCTGGGAGAAGAACTCTTGAGTATCATAAGCTTTTGACAAGGAGTGGACATGGGAGAAGGACAGTGACTTTCCACATACTTCAGGAAAAAAGGAAAATAGTTCAAAAAGTTGAACTATTATACTAGAAGCTGATAAGACTGGCAAGACTTTTTATTTTATAATTTTTATTCCACTAATTTATTTAGTGTGAGTGTGTGTGTGTGTGTGTGAGTGCATGTGTGTGTGTGTGTGTGTGTGTCAGTGTACATGTGCCATAGTGTATACATGCCATAGTGTACACCTGGAGACCAGAGGAACTTGTGGGAACTGGTTCTGTCTTTCCACCATGTGGGACCAGGGAATGAACTCAGGTCATTGGGTTTTATATCAAGCACCCTTACCTACTATTAAGCCATCTTGACAGACTAAGACTTGGTTTAAGCAGGGGAGGGGGTGGGGGGGCCGGGGGTGGGGGGAAGGGGGGAGTAGTGTGATATACCTTAGAATATGAAAAATGATCTGCAGGTATTGATTGGACTTTATCATGAGTCCTTGGTGCTGTTCACAACAGATAACAATTCTTCTGATACTGACTTACTGGCCTATTTTATCCTGTTGGGTTGAACCTGTGTTCCACTGCCAGTTCCTCTAAGGTGGAAGGCCATCCCTCACTCCCATTTCTCAGCCCCAATGGCTTCCCCTTACCTGTAAGGCCTGGAACTGCTCTGTTTTCTTCCATCCTCTTTCTATTTCAATTTCTGTGTTCTAAGCCTTCTTCTCTCATCCCCTCAGGCCTTCTCTTCAGACAGTCAAAATCTGGTTTAGAGGTTATTGATTTATATGTATATACACACACACACACACACACATATATTTTTTTCCAAAGAAACACGGACTGTTTCTTGCTTTTTAAGCCTCTCTTTGACAATCTTACGTCTCCCCTAGGTAAATTAGATGGCTCTGATGAATGAAAAAGTCACTCGAGCACAGGAGTGCAGGGAAGGAAAAGGTCGTAAGACTGGAGTGTCAAGGTATTATCGCCTGTGATCAGTACTATGTCAGGGCATGTGGCTATTAAAGGGTCCAGAGGCCATGTCCCCAGTCAGATCTCACAGGCCCTATAGGGAATGCTCAATCATTGTGACCTCAGAGTGAGCGTGAAGCACAGCCATCTAGCAGTGTTGCGATGGGGGTTTTGTGAGAGGATTTTGGAATTAGACGTCACGCGTCTGCATTGTGGAGAGCAGAGGAAGAAAAGGATGAGACCAGTTAGAACATGGACATAAAATCAAAGAGAGATGACAGTGGACCCCTGGCTTAGTGGGAGCGTTCAACTTAAGCGCTTGACTTCACAGTGAAGTGACTGTTCCTGGACCATCATTGTAGTCTTCACTTTTAGTGTAAACAGCGGTTGGACAACACATCCGATTTAAGACTTCATTAGAAAGTGGGCTTTGTGAAGGAAGGCTTTGGGGAGCTCTCTGTTAATCTAAGTGTTTGGGGCACATTTTAAATGGGGTAGGCTAAACTGTGCTGTTTGGCAGATTAGGTGTGTTAAATGCATTTTCAATTTACAAGATGTTCACTTTTGATGGATTTGTTAGGCTATTGCCTTATTGTAAGTGAAGTAGCGTATGTATTTAAGAGATTCAACTGGCAAAATGCAATGACTGATTGTTAAGGCTGTTGTGTCACTTTTCCAGTTATCAGAGTCTGGAGAAAGTAGAGAGGAGGAGGAGGTATGGGGAGAAGGGGGCCAGTGGGTAGAAAGCTACAGTCAGGTAGGAGGAATTGGTTCTGGTATCTTACTGTCCAATGACATGACTACAGTTGGTGACCATACTTATTTTTCAAAAATCACAGACTTCAAATATTCTGATCACAAACAAGTAATCAGTGTTTGGAGCCATGAGTCTGCTGGTCTTGATCTTATGTGCTGTGTCACTGTGTACATGAGAACACCAGAGTGTACTGCATAAGTATGTATAAGTATGTACGACTAGTGTGTTCTTTAGAAATAAAACAGAATGCAGGAAGAGCTAAGCGCAGCAGAGAGGGCAGCTTTACACTGGAAAGAACAGTTATTTTTACATGTGGGTAAGATGGAAATGGATCAATCATTTCTACACTACAATGTCCTCAGGTGATACTTTTATTAAATGCCCACAGCAAGTTGACTTATGAGTGAATTAGGCAGATGTGTTAACTCAAACCTCCTTTTTCCCAAAATAGAACATAAGATAAAGTTAGCTTTTACATCTCCATTACTGCTTCTAGATGACCAAGCTCTCACTCTCTTTCTAAACAAATCCTTCCTGTGGGGTTGATGCTCAGCTTCAGCACTGTCTTCCCACAGTGCTCCAGTCAGCCGAGTCTGTTGTGTGCTGCTGTCATAGAGCACCTGAGACTGGGTCGCTGATCTTCCTTCAGTTCTGGAGATGGAAGAACCCAAGGTCAAAGGCTCCCATCTGGCAAGGTGCTTCTTGCTTTGTTATCTCGTGGTTGGTGGGGAAAAAACAAGAAGGAAGGAGGGAGAGAGAACCATGAAGCCCACCTCCCACCATTGTTCCACTCGGCAACAATGCCTTGAAACTTGCTTTAGAAAAGATTGTATATACATACATACATACATACATACATACATACATACGCATGTGTGTGTATGTGAGCATGAGTATGAGCATGCATGTGTGCATAGGCCCATGGAGGTCAGAAGAGGGCATAGGATCTCATAAGCGCTCCAGTTACAGATGGTTATGAGCCAGTGGATGTGAGTTCTGGGAACTGAACAGGGGTTCTCTGGATGAGAAGCAACTGCTCTTAGCTGCTGACCTCTCCAGGCCCAGAGCCGGTTTTTGAGGGACCCATCCTGACAGTGGCCATCATCAATGTTTTATTTACTGTGGTGTTTCTCGGGGATTAGCTTCGGGCAGGGAAGTTGTTATTAGGTTTGATTTTCTATCTATATTTCAGCTCATATTTTCTTGCAAAAATATGTTTAAAGTTTTGGCCAGAATTACCAAGACTCCTTTATGAAAACTAATCATCTGTGAATCCTCAATGTGAGCCCAAATACATTGGCTGTCATTCTCTTCTGGTGCAAAGGAGAGTGAACTCCTGTGCCCTCCTCTCTGCATTCAAGAATCCAGGTTACCCATAGGGCACCCTCCTTCCCACAGGTGACATGCCACCATCTGATACAGGGATCCAACACGGGCAGTTTTCAT
>CABHPQ010157892.1:12209-27209 GCA_902168405.1 Peromyscus aztecus | reverse complement strand
TTTGAGTATTGCAAAAGTCACATCCTTTGTGAGTAGGGCTTTGCCTTGAATGGCTTTTCACTTTCCTGTGGGAATCCTGCAGCTTGCAGTGGGAAGCAAATTCCATGCATCCTTTCTCTAGGCATGCTCAATGCATGGGGCTTAGGAGAGAGGAAGCCATATAAAGGCAGTGGTGAATTGCCAGCCTTGGAAGCAGCCTGTGTTTTTAAATAAAAAGGTGCACAGAACACCAGCCGGTATAGAAATGTTCTGAACCATAAAGCAAATTTCACACTGGCAGGGATTCAAGTCATATAAATATATTCCTTGACAACAGTGGGGTTAGTTATAAGTCAGCAGTAGAAAGACCTTGGAAAGCCCTCCAACAGAGGGGAACCAAAGGGCACGTTTCTAAATAACTCACACCCCAAATAAGAGGGAAATGAGAAGATGTTTTGAACTGAATGAAAATGAAAGCCCATTGTCTCAAAGTGCTCTTCAAGCCGTGCCTGGAGGAGAATAAATATCATGAAATGCCCCTGATAGAGCATGTCTTAAGTCAGTCTGAAGTTGTGGCTCAGCTGGCTGAGGACTTGCCTAGCATGCATGAAGCCCTGGGTTTGATCCCCAATACCATAGAAACTGGGTGTGTCTTATCATCTCAGCACTAGGGATGTGAAAGCAGGCAGGAGGGTCCCGAGTTCAAGGTCATCCTCAGCTACACAGTGAGTTTGATGCCAATTTGGGTTACAGAAGACCCTGCCTCAAAAAACAAAAAAATCAAAATTAAATTAATTAATTAATACCTATTACAATTGTCTCTAAACTATTTAGTTCCTGGATGAATGGATACAGCCTTGAAAGAGCCGATTAGCAGAGAGGGTGTGCCAGAAACCAGGTAGAAGGGCACACATTTTAATGTAGCTATTGTTTGTTTGCCTTTCTTTTTTTTTTTTTTTTAAAGATTTATTTATTATGTATACAGTGCAGAACACCAGAAGAGGGCACCAGATCTCATTACAGATGGTTGTGAGCCACCATGTGGTTGCTGGGAATTGAACTCAGGACCTCTGGAAGAGCAAACAGTGCTCTTAACCTCTGAGCCATCTGTCCAGCCCGTTTGTTTGCCTTTCTAAAAACCAAGAAACGAGTTAAGAAACAGGGAGAGCTGTGTCCCACAGTAAGGGGACAGCAGAACCCAGACCCCTGTGGTCGCAGGTGCCCCAGATTAGCAAGTGTTTGGACACAGCGGTCACCCTTCAAAAGCCAGCATCACTCCCTTGGGAAAGCGTGAGACCACACATTCTACCCATATGTCACCCAGGCATAGAAAATAAACATACATACTCTTTTTTTTTTTCCTCCCTGATTTTTGTCGTTAATCCTCCAAATTGCAAATAAACGGTGGTACATCCATTTGGGAATTAAATGTGATGAACGTTAATGGGAAATCTCTATGGTTCATGCCTGGCTGGGAAACAGGAACAAAGGTGCCCCTGAGGGTCCGGTGTGAAGCTGCAATGTGAAATTTGTGTGCAGTTGTAGAAGTTGACAGAGACATGGAAATGGGGTGTCATCCTCTACGTAGAGTCACACTAAGTGGTGGGCGAGGGTCCTTTTAAGCTCCACAGCGGCAGAACAAGAGAGCCATGGCATTGTAGGAAACGAAGCATGAGTGTGTGGTATAGACTGTGGCGTGCTATTAGAAAAGAACTGTGGGAGTGAGGAAGCTGGGACTTTCTGGAATAGTGTGAGCGGAGTATAAATTTGTAAGCTTATTCTAAAATTCTTAAGGGAATTCATAGGACCTATAATGGCCAAAACCATTTGGAGAAAAGTCACCAAAATTGGCAAAAGGATATTACCCAATATCACCAGGACTTACAGTTTGTATTTGCAGAGACAGTGTGCTATTGTTATAAAGATAAACAAATAAATAGTAGCTCTTCCAGAACTAACTTATGCCAAAGAAGTGGAAGCATATTTCATTCAAAGACTTATATACATGTTTGAAGAAACCTTGTTTGTAACAGTCTAATGCCAGAAACAACATAGATTTTCATCAGTGGGTGAATGGATAAACCAGTTGTGGTACATCTATGAAATGGAATACTACTTGGCAATCAATAGGAAGGACCTCTTAAAACACACCACAATATAGCTAGATCTCAAAATAGGCTGACTGAAAGAAGTTAGATTAAAGAGCATACAGGGTAATACAAATCTGAAAAGGTCTTATTAATAAAAAAAAAACAACCCAGAGCCAAATATTGGGGTGAAAGCTGAAAGATCAGAGAAACAGAATAAGCCAGCCATGTTCTTACCTCTATGAAATCCTCAGCCTCAAGAGAGTGAGCTACTGTTTCCTCACGCCTTATATACCTTTCTCTGCCTAGACATCACTTCCTGGGATTAAAGGCGTGTGTGCTTCCCAAGCAAAGACATGAGATCTCAAGTGCTGGGATTAAAGGTGTGTGCCACTGTTCCCAGTGTGGCCTTGAACTCACAGAGATCCAGACAGAGCTCTGTCTCCCTAGTGATAGGATTAAGGGTGTGTGCCACCACTGTCTGGCCCCTACGTCTAATCTAGTGGCTGGCTCTATCCTCTGATCCCCAGATAAGTTTTATTGGGATGCACAATATATCACGGCAATACAGTGTTAGGATTCCATTCCTATGATATTCTAGTAAATGAAAACTAACGTATAGTCAGAAAACAAAGCTGTGTTTCCCTGGGCATGACAGAAGGGAGGAATTATAGAGAAGAAATTCCTGAAGCTGGGTATGTCTGTCATATTGTCTAGAGCAGCGGTTCTGAACCTTCCTAATGCTGTGACCCTTTAATAAAGTTCCTCATGTTGTGGTGACCCCAACCATAAAATTATTTTTGTTGCTGCTTCATAATTATAATTTTGCTACTGCTGTGAATTGTAATGCAAATATGTTTTGGAGACAGAGGTTTGTCAAAGGGGTCATGACCCACAGGTTGAGTGAAAACCTCTGGTCTAGCTAGCATGCTCGTGGTAGTTGTACACCTTAATATATTTAGCTTGCAGCTTGTTGGTTAAACCTTAGTAAAGCTGGATTGGTTTTTGTTTTGTTTTGTTTCTTTTTGTTTTGTTTTCTATTTTTAAAGAAATCCCTGGGGACCTCTTAGGGATGGAGCCTTCTTTTCTAATCATTATGTTAAAGTTTCTCTATTCCAGGACACATTGACCCTTTCTTGCCCAATCCAGAGGATTTGTTTGCAGCCAGAAGTTTCTCCAGATGAATCTTTCCCATCCACAGTCACACAGCCACTTATAAAATAGTCACTCAGAGTCTTAATATTAATTCCCAACTATATGGCCTCTGGCTTAGGCTCATTACTAGCTAGCTCTTACAACTGAACTCAACCCAATCCTATTAACCTATGTTTCGCCACGTGGCTTCGTGGCATCACCTGTTCTCTCACATCTTGCTTCTCCTCGTGGCAGCTCGCAGCATCTGCCATGACTCCACCCTTCTTCATCTCCGTCTTCAGTTCGAATGCCCTGCCTAACCTTATTCCGCCTCGCCATTGGCCAAACAGCTTTATTTATCAACCAATGAGAGCAACACATCTTCACAGCATACAGGAAGACATCCCACAGCATTTGTCTCTGTCTCTGTCCTTCATTTACCCAACATTTTTATTTGTTTAATTTTATTTTATTATTACTATTATTATTACTATTTTAGCATAGGACTTTACGAGCACCTCTGCCTTCTAGAAACATACTCTTCTCTGGGCTCCTTTACCACTTTCTGTGTGCTTCCCCTTCCTACCACTTGTGGTCCCCTGTCTCCACCTGTCCTCAGCCCACAGCCTCCAACCTTGCTCTTCTGTCTGCCTGCCTGTGCTCACCCTCACCCCCAAGGTTTCCTCATCCTGCCCTACAGCTTAAGGCATCATCCTCTGCACTGACCCATAGAATTTTCTGGTATAATGTAAATATTACCTAGCTGACTACATTGTATTGTCTGGTACCCACATGAGTATGGGTTGCCTAAAATGTGGCCAGCGTGACTAACAAAAAGGACTTTACATTTTACTTATTATAACTAATTTCAATGGCCACATGCACTCAGTGGCCACAGTACTGGATCATGTGAGTCTAAGTTGCTTTGTTCACAAACCCTCAGTGTGAACCTGTTAGCTGGTCTTGACCTGTGTCTGTTCAAAACGGGATGGTAAGGGTTGCATTTCTCCCATGAAACTTTGCTTTAGTCTTGTGTCTCCGTGGCTCAATAAAAGCCATTTGCTTTGTATTGATGTTGAAAGCCACTGATGGGGATGGGTGCTGGGCAGGGCCACAGTCATCACATTTATCTTGTCTGTCATCTCATTGCAAACCTGCTACCATCCCTCCAGCTGTCCTCATCCCAGCCACTAGAGTTGCCTTTTTTGCTGAGGAATGGTGTGGCTTTCTCTCTGCCTCTTCTCCCCTCCGCATCCTCCAGCCATGTTCGGTCTAGCAGGAAGGTCTGTTGGCTCTGCCTCTGAAATGCATGCAAAATATATAGTCTTGTGTCCATCAGTGTCCACAGTGGCATTGATTGCCTGGTTCCCTGCCATAAATCCAAACTGATGTGCCTTCCTTCCATTCATGTCTTCAAAAGCCATTCATTACACAGCTTCCAAAAGGCTATTTTAGAAACCTAAATCAAATCACATTGCTCTATGCTTCAAGGCCTCCCGTGGCTTTCCATGGCAAAGACAAATCTCTGCCATGTGGCTTAATAGACCCTGTCAGTCTGGCCCTGTGACCCCCAGTATTTCCTACCTACTCATTCTGGCATTCCGTGCTGGGAACACCCATCTCCTGCCTTATTCATTTGAAGGTCTCTGTGCTTGTACTGTTAACAAGGCTCTCCAAGCCTCCTCTAAGCTGGCTGATTTTCTTAGTTAGGGTTTCTACTGCTGTGAAGAGACACATGACCATGGCATCTCTTATCAAGAAAAACATTAAACTGTGGTGGCTCAATTACAGTTCAGAGGTTGAGTCCATTATCATCATGGTGGGAAGCAAGACAGCATGCAGGCAGACATGGCGCTAGAGAAGGAGATGAGAGTTCTTACATCTTGACTCACAGGCAACAGGGAATGGTCTGAATCACTGGGTATGGCTTAAGAATATTTGAGACCTCAAGGCCCTGCCTCCACAGTGACACACTTCCTCCAACAAGGCCACACTTCCTAATAGTGCCACTCCCTTTGGAAGCCATTTTCTTTCAGACTACCACACCTATTAATTCAGGTTTCAGTTCAGAGGTCACTTCCGCAAAAAGACAACACTCCCCCACCTCCCTACCCCCTCCCACCCCTGACTAAATCTGTATCTTCAGTCCAAGGCCAAATTTTGGAGATAAATGGAATATGTTGTCACTGGCTGAAAGTACCTTTGAGATACAGACCTAGAGCCATCAAGGTATTCTTGATTAGAAATCATTGAGTCTTCCTGGAGAATCATCTGGAAAATAAACTGAATTCTTCTGGGCAACCGCCACGGTCACATTTCTGTATGGGGAGTACATATTGGTCTTGTTGCTTTTCACATACTCAACTGAGCAGCCAAATGTGCCAATGTAATGAATAATTTAAACAGGCATTTATACATTTGTATTGGTCAGGATTCTCTTAAGGAACAGAACTGATAGCATGCATATTAAAAAGGAGTGTTATTAGACTGACCTACAGGGTACAGTCTGGTTAGTGAAAGGGTGGCTGTCCCCATGGGGTGGCCAGAGGATTCAGTAACTGTTCAGTCAACAAGGCTGGATGTCTCAGCAGTCCTTATCCAGTGCTGGAGTCCCAGCGGGTTCCTGGAGAGCTCATGGTTTCCGGTCTACATTGGATTACTGAGGAAGTTGGATTTAATTCCTGCTGCAGCAAGAGGGGAGATGAGCTTACCAGCGAGAGTGAAGGCAAGCAGGCAAAAAGCAAAGGTTTCCCTCTCCCGGGGTCTTTTACAGGGGCTGCACTAGAAAGTGTAGCTCAGATTTTGGGTGGGTCTTCCCACCTCACATAATCTGATTTAAAAAAAAAATCCCTCGGAGTTGTTGCCCAGCAACTTGGGTTTTAGTTGGTTCCAGATGTAGTCACATTGATTGACCACCAAGATTAGCCATCACATGCACAGACAGTATATTCAGTATATTAAGAATATGAAAGTTATGTTTCTATAAAAATAAAATGAGTCAGCAAGATGGCTCAGAGGATAAAGGCACTGGTTGCCCAGATTGACTATCTGGGTTTGATCTCTGGGACCACTGGGTGGAAGGAAAGAACCAAAGCCCAAGGTTGACACTCTGACCTACATTTGTTTGCCATGGTATAACACACACACACACACAATTAATGAATTATAAACACAAATTATTATTGAAACCCTTTAATCTCTGAGATTCACCTACATTATTTTGTGGAATTTGAATTTAATTTAAATTATAAAGTCACTTTTGAGGGAAAAGGCCTTCAGTTTAGGATATGCTCTTCCTCGTGATTTTTATCTTCACTTTGTGAAAATCTCATTAAAATAGTAGAAAATGACCAGAGTTATTCATGAAATAAATGACAGGGTTTGTGATTCTGACCTTGGGTTTTATGAAAAGAGGAAATGTTTAGTCGAATACTTGACTCCTGCCACTCATTTGCATAATATTCATATATATAACAATTATTTGCATAGCAGTTTCCAAAACAATGAAACTATGTGCCAAAAGCAATAGTCTGCTTAAACCACAGAGTCAAGTGGCAATGAGAAACTTAGCTTTTCAAAATGAAAATTAATTATAAATGGGAAAAAGTGATGCTATTTCATCCATGAACATTCTTTAAATTAGATAGGTGTACCGAAAATTAAAATAGGGCTTCCATCTTACTCCTCTGCTGTACCCTGTCAGGCACGGTGGGAATTAAATGTGTGAGTTCTCTGACCAGCTTGTGGCACCAGTCTCCAAAAGGAACTATCTGGACTGAGGACAGTTATTGAAGCATGCAGATTTCAGTCGTACTGTTGTTTATAATTTGGAAAAGCCAGAAGCATCCAAGAATCTAGTGCTGGGGAATTTAGTAGTGATACTTCCCATAAAAGGACTGTGTCGCCATGAACATTTGCTTTTAGGAAGATTTTCATGTAGTGCAGGAATGTTTGACATAATGTCAAGTAGACAACAAGGATCACACAGTGTGATCTAAATAGCTAAAATCAATGTTCACGGCAGCAAATCTGTTAAGTGTGATTAATTCTATAATACAAACCATTGTTAGTTTGTGTTTTCCAAATACTTAAGCAAAAGCACATATTAGTTTTATACTAGCAAAGACTATTAAAAACCAAATTTGGTGGTGGTAGGCCAAGTATCACATTGCTTATAATGGGTTGGGGCCAGAGAACAGTGCAGGGCGCTCTCACAGAGCCTGGGTATTAATGACTGCAGGGTGTAGCTGGCAGGGGAAGACTGCCAGAGGGCCAGTTTTTGGAAAGTCTCCACATAATTAAACCATGATACTTCTGTAAGATTAGTTTATCTATGTCTGCTCTGCAATGGCCCTGGTATGACTCTTAATTCTATCTTTCCTCACTGGCCAGAAAATTCAGCTGGCTATCGACTTTGTCTTTACAAATACAAAATAGGAAAAGGAAGCAATTATTTCTTAATACATGCAACTTTAATTGAAGGTGAACATTAAAAAACATGAAGTGAAATGACAGCTTCTTAATGGTACAAGATAGGAATTGTAGGTCGATGCTCAGTCTTTGGTTCTGGTCCACAGGAAGTCACTAGAACTGGGAGTATAACTCCGTGGAGTACTTGCCCAACATGCACAAAGCCCTGGGTTTCATCCCAACTCTGCACACATCAGTCATGGAAGCAGTGAATAGAGATCAAGAAACCATTTTAGTGAGTCTCCTCAGCATTTCTGTGTGAATAAATTTAGACTAGAATAGGAAACAGAAGAGTATGCGTGGCAGGAATTTATTCTGTGAGTTTAAATGGAGGTATGTGTATGTAGGTACTGAACTGTAACATCAAGTGCGGTTTTGGTTATATTTGTTTGTATGATTTACAGAAAAAAAAATCTCGAAGATTCTTGGTATGCTCTAGAGCAGGGCTTCTAGAACTTTCTCTACCAGCAGTACCTTTTCACACAAGAATTTCTCTGTAATTAGTATAATATTTGTATTTATTCTTGGTAACTTCATACATGCACACAATGTATTTGCCTTAGAAAAAGTTATACAACTCCAGTATATAAGTATTTAAATCAGGAAATAAAGACAAAACACTCACAATAAATTATAGAGACATTTATAAATTATAAAGAAATTCATTTTAAAATAATTCTTTGTTACACATATAGTTTTGTCATTTATTAAAACAAAAACAATTTTTATTCTAGCAATGTACTTGTTTATATATACATAAAGAGGTAAACATGGTTGACTATTTGAAACTTCAGAGTACAGAGCATTTCAGCATTTTTTTTTCCAGAGTTGGTTGATATGATCCAGTGGTTCTCAACCTTCCTAACACTGGGTTTCTTTAAGACAGTTCCTCATGTTGTGGTGACCCCAACCACAAAATTATTTTCATAACTGTAATTTTGCTACTGTTATGAATCATAATATAAATAATCTGTTTTCTGATGGCCCCTATGAAAGGGTCATTCTACCCCCCGCCCCCCGGGGGGATCATGGCCCACAGGTTGAGAACAACTGATATGACCAATACTGAAAACACAAGACACTTCACAGAAATATTTAGTACAAAATGGCAGAAGCACATTTAGGTCCATTTTGAAACTTATTGAAAATTCTGTACCAATGAATATATATATATATATAAAACTCAAGTAAGCAACCCAAGCAGCAATTTTTTAAAATTCAAAGCTTCCAACATGATACAGTATAAGGATATACTAATTTGATATTTCTAGGATGGACAGCAGGAATTATTAAAAGTCTTTTTTTTCCATGATTAAACCATTATGCTTCTATAATGTCAGAAAACTTGGGATGTATAGTGAAAACACTGAACGCACCAGTTGCCACTAGGAATGCCTTGGATTTATTACACACATGACTCTGCATTAATCTTGGGTGTGGTATGTGCGCAAAAACCTTGCACTGTTGACAAATATTCCACAACTATTAGTCTTGGTTGCATGACCTCACCCACGTGAGGTCACTATCTACAGTCTAAGCAGCTGGAGAGACTGGTTTTCAGCAGCATCAGTCTCACTGTGGAACTTGCCAAAAAGGCACCTTGTCACTTTCCATATTCACGTACTAAACCAGATGCCCCGAGGTGGGTGGGCTCAGCAGCCTGTGACTAAATCCCCTGGGTAGATCGGATGTTCAGCTGTGAAACCCAGTGGCCCAGCTTTGCTGATCCAGGTACAGTCTAGAGACGTCTGCAACCTAGTTGGAAACGACAGAATCCGAAGCCCTAACCTGGCCCTACACAGTAGGGATCACAAGATGTCCAAGTGTGTGCATACACATTGTGTATGTGTGTGTGCATACACATACACATTGCTGAGCTTAGAAGTCACATATGCCTGTAGAGTTCACATGGGTGATGTCTGTCAGTGACATCACCTAGCTTTTTCTCTATAGAGAATAGAGCAAGAAGGTTGTGCTGTGAAATTTAAGAACCTTCTAGTTTCCTAAAACTTCCTTTGTTATTTTACATTGGAGTTTTAACCCCTCTAAGCAGATTCATTCACTACAGCTGACATCAGTGACGCTAGACACATTCTCCAGCACAGGTTTTAATAATGTGGCCTCTTTGTATTAACTTCCTTGATGTCTTTTAGGAATTTATCAGAGAGCTGCTCTCCCGGATAAGAGGCATGAGGAAGCTGAGCCCTCCGCAGAAGAAGAGCATATAATTTTGGAACAGGGTAGAATTCTCTCGGAGAAGAAGAAAGTGACCTGGGATTTGGACTTCACGAATACTTTTATTAAATAACCATAATTGTCTTTTACAAACAACGTTTTTTTGGTGTGTGTGGGGGGGGGGGTTAGACATTTATTCAAAAGTGTTCCTTCTTTTGTTATTTTTAAAGATTTTTCGTTACTGTAATATTTTAATGGCAAAGCTATCACAACTTGGACTGTAGCCCAAGCAAGGACTGTCAAAACAGATGTATCCTCAAGGATGGGTGAGGCTAGTCAGTGTTTTCTGTAAGGACTCAGCCGAAATTGGGATCTTACTGTACAGGGAAGATGGTTTTCTATGGTCAGTTTGGTAAGACATCTTTTAAGTTATACATTTGACTAAGATGTCAAAAATATCTCATGCTTGTATATATCTACAAACACTAAGTTAAAAATAGAAATGTGAGCTTTATCTCATGTTGATGGAACAAATTTGTGCTTGTCGTGTTCAAAGAGGTCACAGAGCATGTGTTTTCAAGATGCCTCCAGGCATGCTTCATACAAATGCGGTCCACCTCCAGCATCCACTTTCTGCGCCAAAGTGAAAGAATTAGGTGTGTCCATTATTCCAACGAGCCATACAACACACATGCTGAGTTGGTCAAGGGCTTAATTTATGGACTTTCTTTATTTCATTGGTTGAGATGCTTCGCCAGGTCATGTTCTTATTGCCTCATTGTGGTCTTTTAAAGTTTTATGAACTCTTAATTTCAAGAACCAACCTGATTTCTAAAGAAATACCCATACTTCCTGAGGAGAGTTTTGCAACGGAGAAAGGAAGCCCTGTGTAGCAACGGGTCCTCTGCTTTCCATGCAATACTATGTATTATCTCTGTCCGTGAAAGCAGGTCAAAGGGCAACCAGCAGATTGAGCCTCTTCCTTCTTAGAGGTTAGATTCTGGCCCTTTCTGGGCCTGGGTACCCTCAGTCCAGAGGTGTAAACTGAGTTTTGAGAAAATGTAGAGATGGGAAGGCCCCTCACAACTCTTGTTGGTTTAGATGTGTGGCTTCCTTCATCTCTGGTTTTTCTCAGTGGTTCATGGTCCTAATTGTGACCTTGATGTCCATGGTGGGAGCTAGGCCTGAGTGCCTACCCTAACCCCTCAGTGATATACCAGCTCTTTAGAAAAGAATTAAAATTCATATGGGATGTAGGCGGGGTGAAAAGTGAGTGGAAACCCTTCCTTCCTTCCAGGAAGCCCCTGCTGCCTCCCCCTGGAAACCCTGCCTGCCGTAAGAAGTCTCCAGGTGGCCCTGTCTGAAGACAGGGACCAGGCATTTTATATCAAGGGTGCTTTGAACATATTTTATTTTTTAAAAGAACTATGTTTGTGAATTTTCCGTATACTGGCAAGCTTTTGAAAATGTATTTAATTTTGTAATGTTTACCAATGGTTTATTTTCAAGCTATTTACTCAAATAAAGGGAGCTGCTTACAAGCTTGTCTGTGTGTATGACTAGAATATACAAGGTAGTGTTCACTTTGCTGTGTTCTCTGAAGATGAAGATACCAAATGCCCATAGAGCTAGCCTCTCATTTTCCAATTATGTGCAAGCATTTAATCCTGACATTCCTCTTGGTGTCTTCAGCAGAGAACCCACCATATTCTTGGCCTGAGGAAGAAACAAGACTAGCAATGTGTGCTCGGTCCTGCTGGCTCCTGTCCCAGGGCTCTCCCGGGCTGTGCCCCATTCATCTCATTAAAACTCCTCTTTTCCCATCTGAGAGAAACCTGTGAGGATTTCAAATTAATATAGCATTCCAGTTAATAATAGAATGTCATGCACATTAGGAGTCAGGAAAATGTGACATGTGCAGGATTTCTACCAGGCTTGACCAGCCCAAGTTATGTGCAGCAGATGAAGCAGGAGTCCAGTTTCCTCCCAAAGTCTCCCGTCCCACCTGTGCACACTCTGACCTTCTTTCTCACCCTAGCTCAATGGCACCCCCAGATTTCCTGGGTGATCCTGCTAGAAGCTTATCGAATACCTTTTAAGTCTGTCCCTGTTGAACCCCCTTAGATTGTGGCAGCCATTTTAGAACTGGCTTTTCCATGTCTGGTCTTATCTCTTTCTGCTGTTTCTACTCAGTAGTTAGAACGATTCAATCACTTCACTCTTTTCTTAAAAACTGACCCTTCATCACACCTTCAGAGGAACTGGCCCTTGCCTCCCTGCTTCAGTGTTTGGTTCTGTTCAGTACCGTGGAATCCTTGGGGTTTCTAGAATGTCCCATGTAGTTTTCTCATAAGGGGTTTGTAAAATAGTTTACCTCAGCCTAGAACATTCTCTCCACCAGCAGGCTCTGTTGAGAGGGCTCGAACAGATTCCCCCAGTCCTCCAGGTGCTCACTCACAGCTTGGCATGTGGTCCATCACAGCATGCATCTGCAATGTTATGACTGCTTGCCCACATGTGAATCTCTTGGGTTAGGCCCTGGGATTGTCGTTCTGGGGAATTGAACGTAACTCAGCATCCAGTCCTATGCCTGCCTTATCAAAGAAGTCAGCAAGTGTTGAAGATTCTTCCTGAATGTGGTGGTTCTGAGATCTGAGCGAATATTTGAATTACCTGAGGAACTTTAGAACAGCACAGACCTCAATCGGCTCTGACTCATTACATTCCCTAAGACCACAGGGCTTGTTTTTCCAGGTCCCCACATCGAGCCCCACTGACTGTTTTATATGGTGTACTGGCTTGAGGTCGGTCTCCATAATTTATGCAATTACTACAGGAGGCAGTTGGCACATGGACATGCTGGCTCTTCATCACGCAGGTGCTTGTCACTGCAGGATGACTTCAACTTCCAGTTCCACGGAACACTGGAAAATGTAAATTAAACTTTATGGTATGCTTCCATTTATAAGCATTAGTACTGGGCTAAATACCTTTGTGCCTTATTTAATTTTGGCTTTAATCTCATGAAGCAAGCTGTACATATACATCATCATTGTATATTTGAGAAAATAAACTCGGGAGATTTGGCAGCCTACCTAAGGTGATAATTAGACCTTAGGGCTCAGACTCAAACAGGAGCCAGCTGTGATGACATATTGTGTCCCCCAATATATTGTGTACCCTAATAAAAGTTACCTGGGGTCAGAGAACAGAACAGCCACCAGATTAGACTTAGAAGCCAGACAGTGGTGATACACACCCTTAATCCTAGCATTCTGGAGGCGGAGATCCATCCAGATCTCTGTGAGTTCAAGGCCACACAGGAAATAGCCAGGAATGGTGGCACACACCTTTAATAACAGCACTTGAGATCTTATGTCTTTGCTTGAGAAAGACACACACCTTTAATCCCAGGAAGTGATGGCAGGAAGCAGAAAGGTATATAAGGCGTGAGGACCAGGAACTAGAGGCTTTTAAGCTTTTAGGTTTTTAGCAGCAGTTCAGCTGAGATCCCTTCCGGGTGAGAACTCAGAGGTTTTCAGTCTGAGGATTCGTGGAGACAGGATTAGATGAGGAGTTGTTGAGGTGAGGTTGGCCGTGGCTAGTTCTGATTCTCTGATCTTTCAGAATTCACCCCAATATCTGGCTCCGAGTTTTGTTTTGTTTTGTTTTTTATTAATAAGGCTGTTTAGCAATTTGTCTTACAGTCAGCTTAACTCCACTATTCCCCATGGCTCATGACTCCGCTGGACTTTCTGCCTCTTGTGAGCATCACTGTCAGTACCACTCACAGGAGTGAGATCGAAGAGCTGCAGCTGGTCCAGATGTCTGAGCTGTGGTGTTGGGATGCAGGCTTTGGTGATGGAGAGATTTTAACCACCTGAGCTCTTCTTCACACATGAGGACAGGAGGCTCCCTGCTCAGCATCCTGACCCTGGTGCTGCCTCTCTCTTTCAGAGTTCTTACACTCCTTCCCTCACCCCTTGACCCAACACAAAGTCCCTGGACTTGGCCTATCAGCCGAGTGTGGAGTAGCCACATATCCATTTGCTGGGAAGGCAAGAAAACCCAGCCCAGGGGAAGGTATTTGGAACACATAAGATATTGGGTTTTTATTTACCTCCTGAAGTCTCCTTGAAAGACTGAAAAAAATAAGCTTAGCAATAGTAGGGGATAGTATGGTTACTTCCAGATCTTTCCAAGAAAGCTCAATGACTGGGAATACAAGTCACTGTTCATATAACTCCAGTTTAGCAAGAGAACAATGGGTCCCAGGGCTGTGGGTCATAGTTTCACATCAGGGTCTACTATCACTGGGACTCCGTCTTGAAACCTGCCCTGGAATCCATCCATTTTGGGGGGGTGCTTCCCTACATCCCTCTCTTTCTTTGACTCTTGTCTTTGGGTGCAAGGCTCATGACCTTTCAATGGTGCTGTCAAGTGTAGGAAGGTGCGGAAAGAAATGCTGTGGATAGCAGGAGCTCTCGTCTGTGGTCTTTCTGAAAACAAGCATACTTGACAGCTGGAACCTTCTGGAAGCCACTTTCATATTGGACACAAGTATATCGGTATTTTCCCCTAGTTTTACTTATTTACTTATTTTACTTGAATTCCTTTTATCCTAAGTAAGGCTGTAGAGTTATTGTTGAAAACTAGCTCCATTTCCTTGGGAGTTTGGAAAATAAGTTAGAGTTGCCACCCTTGAGAGTAAAGTGTGTGCCTTATGCCTGTTATAAAAGGTTTGGGTTTCCTATGTTCAGAGGACTTTGTCCTGGATTGCAACTCACCACAAGTAACATGTTTATAGGACTACTAAAAATTTGACACTAAAAAATCAACACACACACACACACACACACACACACACACACACACACACGCTGCTAATTGCTGAGTAATAAATTGCCCTTCTTGAGGAGGTTAATTAGTCTTCTGTAAACATCCATAAACAGTGGCAAGTTGACTCCTGAGCTCATGGGAGGGCGAACTCTCGGAGCCTTCTCAAGCCCGACACTGGGCAGCCTTCTGTGCTCTGCAAAACTACTTGTATCTTTCTCTTTCCCCCTTTCTCTCTTTCCCTCTCTCCCTCCTGTTCTTTTTTCTTTTCTTTTCTTTCTTTCTTTCTTTCTTTCTTTCTTTCTTTCTTTCTTTCTTT
>CABHPQ010157892.1:0-12199 GCA_902168405.1 Peromyscus aztecus | reverse complement strand
TTCTTTCTTTCTTTCTTTCTTTCTTTCTTTCTTTCTTTCTTTCTTTCGACAGAGTCTCACTGTGTAGTCCAAGCTAGCCTTAAATTTGCAATCCCCCTGCCTCAGCCTTGCTGGTTCTGGGTATATTGTTCTTATAATGAAATTTTCCTGTATTTAGACTCTAACTTTGTTAATCTTTTTAACTATGTAAAGTCACGCATTTTTCTTTACAGAGACTTCACACCTGGGAATGGTTGTTCTGTGGCCAGGACTTACTTTCACAGAAGCCATGTTACACCCTTCCTTCTAGACAACTTGAGATGAACACTGCCTGGCGGAAGGGAGGCAGGCCATGCATCCTAAGAATTTATAGCAAGCTGAGTCCTTTGAATAGGTAGGGAAGACTGTATGGAGCAGTTTTGCTATGAATCTTTCTCTTTAAAATAAAAAAAAAAGCTAAAAATGTATTTACCTTATGATCCAGCTGACTCACTGTATCGAAAGGTACTGAAGTCAGCACTACTCCCAATGGCTAAGATACGAATAGCCTAGGTCCACCACCAGACAACAGGAGTATCCATTAGCAGGGGGAGCAACGAGATCCTGCTATTGCAAAACTCATGGAACGGGACGATATTTACCTTATACTGAGGCAAACCAGGCACAGGAAGGCGAGACCACAAGCCCCCTCACACATGCAGAAACTGAAAAGGTCAATCAGAAAGAACAGGGGTTGGCGAGACTGATGTGGGTTGTAGTCAATGGGTGTGTGCTCGAGGCATGTTTGGACATATCGTTCGGAAGGAACCACGCCAGGTTGTATAGGTAGCACACATTTATAAAAGCACACGTGCCCAGGTAGTATGAATAGTTTGTCTTCACTTGCTGTTTGTGAAAAGGTAAACCCAGGAAGATGTTAGTGAGCTGAATTCATCTGCTGCATCACAGTTCACCAAACGGTTATTAAAACCCAATTAGAAATGAGCTCAAGGAAAAAAACCTGGTGCCACCAGATCCATTCTTGTCAGGTCCCGAAGTGACTGGTTATGGTAGGTAAACCAACACCCTCTTGGCCACACTTTACTGGCAGGTAAGTGACTTCCTGTTGGTTTTCTCTGTGGGTTAGTAGCAGCGAATTGTCCCTTTGGTGCCCAGAACAGCTTTTAGAAGAGTGTTACCACTCAAACGTCTCTGTGGATAGCTCGCTGACAAATGGCAGGCAGGACTCTTCATCATCTAGACACTATTGTAGCTAGAGTTTTCTCCAGTCCTGCCTGGTCCACAGTCAGGACAAATCTCTCTCATCCGCCAGTCCCACAGCCACTTTGACCCAACCGAGTAAACACACAGAGACTTATATTGTTTAAACTGTTTGGCCATGGCAGACTTCTTGCTAACTGTCCTTATATCTTAAATTAATCCATTTCTATAAATCTATACCTTGCCACGTGGCTTGTGGCTTACCGGCATCTTCACATGCTGCTTGTCATGGCGGTGGCTGGCAGTGACTCCTCCCACCTTCCTGTTCTCTCAATTCTCCTCTCTGTTAGTCCCGCCTATACTTCCTGCCTGGCCACTGGCCAATCAGTGTTTTATTTATTGACCAATCAGAGCATTTGACATACAGACCATCCCACAGCACACTATGGACAGTGTCTTGACCACCAAGGCTGTAACCTGAATGCAGTGACCTATATGTACAATCTGTACTATCAGTTTGTCTCTTCACCCAAGAATGTCCCAAAGACTTAGCCAATTGCCTTGCTTTGTAAATGGCGTTAGGCTTAGAAGAAACCCTTCAAACAGATTTAAAAAAAAAAAAAGAATGAAAGAAAGTAGCATAGATTTTTTTTTTCTCCCTTGAATGTTAATTTCTGTTTCAAGCATGTGTTTCCTTTAGTGCTGAAAACTCAGTTCAGCCATGTCATTTCACTGGAAGTTTCTTTTTTAAGATAAATCTTTAAAAAATACTTTAATCCACTTAGCCCCAATTTTAAAGATCTGAACATATTTCAAGAGAATTAAAAGCTGTCACTAGAAGTTTTTAAAGATATAATTCATGTAGATCTATAGGGTCCTCAAGCAATTGAAACTGTGAGAAAAATACATTATAGTCATAGAAAAGAGAAGGGAGGAGGGGGAGAGAGGGGAGAGGGGGGAGGGAAAGAGAACAGTATAGAGATTGTGAGCCAAAAGAAAATCAACAAAGCCTTCAGAGGCGTGTGAATGTCTGGGAGGAGGGACACACACTACCTTTGTGTGCTGAGAATATCCACAGCTAATGCAGGTAAAGAACCTTGGAGCCCAGACCCATACCAGAAACCAAGATCCAGCACCATTATCTCAGTAACACCTGCTGTGGAGTTCTGAGGCCTGTCCAAGGCCCAGACCTCAACTTGATTGGATTTCCTGCTCTCCTTCCTTCTTTCCTTCCTTCCTTCCTTCCTTCCTTCCTTCCTTCCTTCCTTCCTTCCTTCCTTCCTCCCTCCCTCCCTCCCTCCCTCCCTCCCTTCCCCATCCCGAGATGCTCCACTTTGTTACTTTCCTTCTGTGCACACAGCCTCACTCCGGGATGCTGCCCAAAGGAAGGCCTGGCCAGGCTCCCCATCCCCCAGGCTTCGAAAGGCATGTCAGGGCTCCTACCGGGGTGAGTATTGAGTCTCCCATGTTCCAGGATACCTTCTCCCCACAGGCTCTCTGGTGGACATTCCCCTTCAATGTCAATTTCAGCAGTGAGCCCTCTGCCCCCCTGCCATGCCCTTCCACTGTCCAGTGTCCTGTCTAGCTCATCAAATAAGCAAATTAAGACAACAACATGAACAATAGTGTACAATACAGAGTGACTGACACAGAAAAGGTCTACATATTGTCACCTTGTCCCTGGAAAAATAATTGAGGAGGAGAATAGTAACCGTGCTGTGTCCTGACGAAGCCCGTGTTCATGTATCCTTTTGTTTTGTGGCCCTGTGAAGAGACAAAGCCATTGCATTATACTTTGCTGGGAATTTTAATTCCATAAAACACTGCATACCTTCCAGGGGGTATGCACTCTTAATTGCTATTTTTTTCACTGATGTTTTATCGAGACTTTCATTTAATTTAAGACACTGCTTCTTAATTCGTGGTTTTTATCTGGAGAAAGCCTTGAAGATATTTCTTCCTGCTATCAGACAGAGCAAGTAGATCATATATTCAATGCTAGGAACAGAAACCACCCTGGCTTAAGAGTGTACTCAGCTGCCCATCACCAGTAATCAAGAATGACTCACAGGGGGGTGAACGAGACAAAGCACATTTCTCATGAACGCCAGAGCCCGAAGGCAGAAAACATGTAAGAGCTGATATCCTCATTTTGTTGCCAAGAACAAAAATCAGACAGTATTCACTCAGTGAGAATTATCCAGGGAAAGCCAGGCAGAAACCAAGGGATTTTAAACTCATGACCACTGATCCAGCCTCCCATGGGTACTCACTTCATGACCAAGAGGCAAATGCTTTTTCCATTGACAGAGCATTGCAGGAAAGTCCTTGGGGGTCATTCATTGGTAATTGGGAAAGTAATGTTTGCTGTGGAGTGGAAAGGGTGTGTTGTAACTGGCCGGCTAGATGCTCATATTGAGCTGCCTGAAGTTGAAGGTCTCGTAGTCTGCTCACCAAGGCTTCACAGAAGCTTTTAAAGGACCGTAGTGTATCACAAGGAAGTCTCTGTGAGGAGATGGGTGGAGCCTGCCCACCCCTCTGTGCTTTGGCTTTTAAAGATAACCCAGCCATAGCCGGTGTCTTCCCCTACTACCACATTTCGGCTTGTGGTTCTGAGGCCAAACTCTAATGCCACAGATCTTAGAAGAGAGAATCCACAGGCAACAAGCATCAGTTACTAGTCAGAGCGGAGCTAACAGGCACCTGCCAGGAAGAAGTTTCAGAGGCTGAAGGGTGCATCACTGTCCCCTACCACATCCACATCTGTGGTCACATAATCAGCATGCACTCTCCATCTAGGGCACAGTCACGGGCTCCTGCTGTGAGGCTTCAGCCTCCGTCACTTCTGCTTCTGTCAAGTTCCTTATTGAGGGAGATGTCTGGATGTGAGGGCTGTGAGAGACTCGTAGAGAATAAGGAAGGGGAGGGGAGACATTACAACTGTCACTTGGATATCATTAGGTGGCTTACAGAGTAAGCCATTCTACAGCCTTATAGTGTGAGCAATACCATACCTACATTCAGGACCATGCTGCCCACTGATGGAGCAGTGGAGGGGTACTGATGGAATAGGGGGGTACTGATGGAGCGGGGGGAGGTACTGATGGAGCGGGAGGTACTGATGGAGTGGGGGGGTACTGATGGAGGGGGGGTGTGCTACTAATGGGACATAATTTTGGAAGGCAACTTGGAAATAGCTATGAAACAGAACATGCAGGGGCTGGAGAGATGGTTCGGCATATTGTTCTTGCAGAGGACCTGGACTCGATCCCTAGCACCACATAGAAGGGGCTCATAGCCTCCTCTAGCTGCACCTCCAGGGGATTGGATGCTGCCTTCTTCTGATATCTGTGGGCACCTGACCTCACAAGCACATCCTCACACAGATACATGTATTTAAAAATAATACAAATAAATCTTTAAAAATATCTTACGTGCGAATACCATCCAACCCACAAGTTCCACTTCCGCAAATATGCCTAAGGTGTGTGCAAGTACATTCATGGTTCTTTATCTATAGTGAGAATGGGGAGCAAGTCATGCACACCAGGAGAGAATTGTGTAGAATCAGCTTCAGCTGTGACTAAGAGGGAACAGGAAATTTCAGGACAGGATTTAATAAACAGCACAATTTGAAAATATAACACCTTTGCCAAAAGTCACAGAGCTAATGAGCGGTGCTATTGTGTCACATGTGAGACGCTCCTTCCCACGCTAACAGTGGTCAGCAAGGACTGTAGGTGCATCTGGCCCCATTTGCCTGTGCTCACGTTAAATACTCCCAGTGAGCCCTGAGGAGCAGAAGTATCCAGAGGGCTTGCTCGCCAGAGTCCTTCCCCTGATCCACAGGCGGTGAGGATGCCCATTGAGGGGTGGTGAGACTATCCATGCAGATGCTTTGAAGATTTAGCGGCTGGGCTGAGCGTACCTCCACCAGTGACGCTGGCCAAGGGGGCGAATGTGTTTATTTTATCCCGATGATCTGAAGCACTCCTAGAACATTCCAGGGTAAAGGCCTGGTCCCTCTTTTATCTTAGCTCTGACAACCCCACCAGCATAAAATACCTGCCATCACCAAAGCAAGCAAGTGACGCCCAGCTGCCTGCTACAGAGTGCACACAGTACCAGCTGCTGTGAACGTGGGTGCCTGGTCCGCAGAATCCCGTAGTCAGACACCTGCTGTTGTTATTCTCACATAGATATGGAAGCCGCGCTCATCTCTTGCCGTCCTTGAGACCTCGCCTCCAAGAACGCTCCCAGAACAACAAAACCCAATACACTCAAGTCTAGCAAATGAAGCGACATAGCATCTTCACACAGCCTGCATCCATCCTCCCAAGCTCTTGTCAGACCATCTCTCAGTAATCAAGGTCACTAACAATGGAAATGCTGTGGAAGTATTTATTATAAAGTATTATTGTTTAAGGAATAATGTTAAAAATATCTATCCATAACCAGTTTAGAAACCATTTTTCAGAAAGCCATTTTGACCCCACAGTTAGTTAGGTCTGTGGGGGTAGGACCCACAGATGCAGAGAGCCACCCATGTTCTGAGCTCATACAATCAGCCGGCTGACAGAGCTTTGATCCCAAGACTGGTGACCGAGGTGTGTAGCTAATTCTGCTAAACCATGTGTAGCTTGTGGGGAGCTTACAAAGTTGGAGCTTAGAAAGTGCTGGCCGCCCATCTCCTGAGACACTGGAGCATGGTTCCTCGTGACTACTGACCAGCCGCTAGCTGGGGCTTCTGTCCAACATGGAATGAAGGTTGGACCACATGCTGCTAGCCTGGGGGAGAATTCTAAATTCAAAGTCTGATGGCTACTGAATGCTCACCACAAAAAGTAAAAAAACTGGGAAACATCAGAGACTGTTCTGTTATAAGTCAGGGTCTGCCTATGTAAGCATTTATATTTACTCGTAAATGTGTGTGTGTGTGTGTGTGTGTGTGTGTGTATACACAAAGCACTTTACCACTGTTCTGGTGGTGGAAAGAGCCTGCATGTAGTTACATAGAATAGTCTCACTCATTTTCAACTTTGAAAGCAGTCGCCACTGTTCTAAAGCCTTTGTTTTCTCCTCTTCTCCAGGCTGTGTGTCCATCATTTAGTTGATGCTGCTTAGCAACAGGCATTAAACCAGGGGACCCCAGTGAGGCTGACATCTCATGTCATTCCTGCCAGGCTATAAACTACCTTCTGAGATGCAGTGTGGAGCACCTGCCGCCCCAGTTTGAGGGACCTCACCCCTTCAACTCTCTAGCTCCTAAACTCCATAGCTGGAGATTTGGATGACATGGAAGGACACCCAAATCAACTTTTTAAAACTATATATATAGTCTGTGTGCATCACGTCATCCTTTTCAATATTGTAATGTGTTCATCTTATTCCTCCGTCTCAGCGTCGTGTTTGGCCAGGGTAGAGGCAGTTGGAGAGCAGGAATCCTAAACCACAACTGGAAAAAGAAGAGGTGGGAATACAGCCCACCCTGTCTACATTCAAAGAACAAGAGATCAATCTAACGAGCTCGGGTCTCGCAGGCATTTCTGGGGCCACTGTTTTTAGATCAAGGACAAGGTTACAGATAATCATCTTTAATTAAACCTGCAGTCGGTCCCTCTGGGGCTTCCTGCGTGTGTTCACCTTTGCAATCACATACTCCACTTAGCAGCATCCTTGCTTCTGGCCTCCAGGCTTTATTTACAGCTCTGTCCATTCTCTGTAGCTATAATCTGTTTGACTGTCCCTGGAAGCATCCTCTGTGCAGTTTCTCTGTTGTCTTAGGTCACATTCACTTTTTTCCCTGATGCATTTTGTTTTTTGAGAGCCCTGCTGAGGGCTGCCCTCTGTCTTAAATTGCTACCATACCTTGGTCTGTCCATGATATTTCAGTAAAGATGTTAGCCACTTCTAACTGTCTATTAATCAGCTTTCTGTCATTTTAAGAAAAGTCGGCTTAAAAACAAGGAATGACTTGTTTTGGCTCAAAGATTTTGGGGGTGAGTCACTTGACACAGGGATAGCTTTGAGCCTGTTCCTGGAAGCAAGAGTGCATAGTGTGGGAAACCTTGTTCATGGTGGGGCAGGGAAGAGAGAGGAGAGGGGAGTGAGGGGGAGGAGAGAGAGAGAGAGAGAGAGAGAGAGAGAGAGAGAGAGAGAGAGAGAGAGAGAGAGAGACCTCCTCAGGGTTTTGTTTTGTTTTTTTGTTTTTTGAAGACAGGGTTTCTCTGTGTAGCTTTGTGCCTTTCCTGGAACTCACTCTGTAGACCAGGCTGGCCTTAGACTCACAGAGATCCGCCTGCCTCTGCCTCCCGAGTGCTGGGATTAAAGGCGTGCGCCACCACCGCCCAGCCCCTCCTCAGTTTTTTTGTTTTTGGTTTTTGGTTTTGGTTTTTTTGGTTTTTTGAGACAGGGTTTCTCTGCGTACTTTTGGTTCCTGTCCTGGATCTTGCTCTGTAGACCAGGCTGGCCTCGAACACACAGAGATCCACCTGGCTCTGCATCCCAAGTGCTCGGATTAAAGCTGTACACCACCACCACCCAGCCCCTCCTCAGTTTTAAGCAGACACATACCCAGAAAAAAAAAAAAAAACCACAACTCTATTGGGCCAGATACCCCAAGGTCATTGGCGGAGCGAAATCCCACAACACTCCTAGGCTCCTACGTGCTCACAGAAATGAGAGTCTGCTTTGGCCAGTACTTCTCAAACTGCCCGGTCCTGGCACACCAAGGGCATTGTTGAAAATACAGACCTCCTGGCCCAGCTTGCCTCAGCTCTCCCCATAAGCATCTCTGAGAGCGACAGTCCCTACGGGGAGATGCCAGATGCTCCAGAACACATTTTTTTTTTTTTTTTATTAATAGCTAGGTCATATGTGGCTTCTTCTTGGCAAGTCACTGCCCCTCCCTCGTCTTCCCAGACATGCAAAGATACAAAAAGCCATTTCAGGTGGTGGCGCACGCCTTTAATCCCAGCACTCGGGAGGCAGAGCCAGGCAGATCTTTGTGAGTTCGAGGCCAGCCTGGTCTACAGAGCGAGAGGCACAAAGCTACAGAGAGAAACCCTGTCTTGGAAAAAAAAAAAAAAAGGAATCACACCTGAGAAGCCGACTGCAGACCCAGCCTTTGGCAAGATGGTCTGCCCCTGCTCTTGGCGTGGCTGCCCTGGTGCTCTTTATGTTTCTAAAGTTACAATCAGTGCCGAGTGTCCTGAGGTGATAATAGGCACAAAATCTGTCACATCCCTGTTCTTTTTGATGATTTGATTCCCCTATCCTGTCATGTAGCCTGTATATTGCACATTTAATCTCTGTGCCATAGCATTTCTTCATTGTCATGGGATTTCCTGATCATGAGTCTGTTGGTGGAGCAGGATGGCATATAAAATGATCAGGTATGATGGACACTCACTATACAGCGACTATGATAAAATGAGGGATTATCTAGATGGGGCTGGCCTGCAGGGGGCGGGGTGTCTTGATTATTAATCAAGGTGGGAAGAGCTAATCGTTATGGGTAACACCGTTCCCTGGGTTTGGTCCTGGACTATGAAGTTGTGGGGAAAGTGAGCTGGGTACTGGCATGCATGCTGTACCCAGGAATAGCATGGGCTTTTAAACCTCAAAGCCCATTTTGGTGACAAACCTCCTTCAACAAGGCCACACCTCCTAATCCTTCCCAAACAGTTCCAAATTTTCAAATATATGAGCCTTTGGGGGCCATTCTCATTCAAAGCACCACACCCTCCTTTCCCATGTCTGCTTATATACAAGGAGGCACCAAGTAGATGAAGCTGCTCCCAGCTGGCACTGTCTCTCCTTAGTTGGAATACCTCTGAGGCCTGAGTAGGTCAGAGGCATCCTTCCATGCCTCTCTCACCCCTGTAGCAGGGTGACCTTCTCAGACAATGTTTTGACTCAGGCCCAGGCACAGGTGTATGGGGACAGCAATTTAATTCACAAAGCTGAGGAGTAGCCACACTGCTCATGCCTGGTCACACATCCCCTCAGGAGACCGCAGGACACACAGGAAGCTCCTTGTCTCTTTTTGTCTCCATGCAGCTGACTGCCTTCCTGTGTCTGTGTCTGCCTTCCATAGTCTTTGTCTGGGACAGTGGCAGTTCAGAAGGGCAATGTATTTCTTGATGACCTCCTGAACCCACTCATGGGGACCCTGAGCCCAGCACGGTATGCATTCTCTCCATCTGAAACTGAGTATCAACTCTTTACTGTCAAACTTGAAGACCAATTTTATAAACCCCGAGTTAACAAAGAAATGGTTGCTATTATCTGTAAGAAGTATACCCTCAGCATTTAATAACTGACATTAGAGTGACATTTTACTGTTTAAAAAGTATTTTGACCTCGGCCACCTGCTGTTCACATTGACTCCATGAAGATGAGGCAAAAAAAATTACCATTTAAAAATGTTTCCGCTGTCACTTTATACATGGTGATTTAAAACTTTAGAGTGTCTGAAGAGGAGTTCAAGCCTTCCAGAATTTTATTATTTTTAAATAGTGTTTCTATGTATTCTTTTGAAAATTTCAAACAATGTATTTTGATCATATTCTCCCTTACCCCACAACTCCTCCCAAATCCTCCTCACCTACCTACCCAGCTTGGTTGCTATTTACCTCTACAAAAAAAGAAAGGAAGAGAAAAGAAAAACAAAACAAAACATGGAATCCAACTTGTGCTGGCTTCCTGTTCCTGAGCATAGGGCCTGCCATGGAATATGGTTGATATTCCAGGGTCATTCCATTGGGGAAAAACAAGCAAACAAACAAACAAAAAACAAAAACAATTTTCCCTCTCCCAGGAGCTATCAGTTGTGACTAGCTTCCTTTTGAGGAGTGGGACTTCCTGTCCACATCTCTTCTGGGTTGGGATTTTGTCTTCTGTGTGCTGCCACAGTCCCTGTGAGTTCACACGTGCATCAACCCTGGTGTGGATGGAAAACACTGTATCCTTGAAGTGATCCACCACCTCAGACCTTTACAATCCTCTGGCCTCCTCTTTTGCCTTCACCCCTGAGCCTTGAGGGGAGGGATGTGATACAGACATCCCATTCAGGGCTGAGCACACACACACACACACCTATTATAAAAGGCAAGCTAATTCAATTATAAAATTAAAGACTATTTTACTGGTGGCCCTGCCACAATTGTGTCCGATGAATCCTTGGTTGTCACCCATTGCTCTCTTCACCCGTTCGAAGTCCCTGGCTGTGTCCATGGATACCTTCAGCTGCCGATGGGAACGCTAGCAACTGAATTGTGCTCGTGGTTTTGGCAACAGTCGCTGGGCTAAAAGCAGCTTTCTTCTAATGATGGCAGGAGGCCAGGACTGACTCTGTTTGGAATCATTCAGTTTTTTTTTTCCCTCAGAGTTTCACTCTATTGCCATCTGAGACACCTACCACTACAGAGAATGGGGAGCAGTGTCTGGAGAGATGGAGGGGACATAGGACCCCACACGGCCACCCTGGGACCTTGCTATTTTATGTAGCGAGGACACTGCTTTTTCTCCCTTGAATACAAGTTGATGTATAAGGTATGTGATTTGCTAAGGGCTTGGAGGAACCAGCCTGAAATACAAGGGTGAGGAACCATGGCCAGCAGGTGGAACCCAGCCCACTGTGTGTTTTTATAGGGTCCTCAAGCTAAGCATAGCGTTTTCCTTTTTAAAAATGGTTGGGAGAAAAGAAAAAGCGAGAGAGAGAAGAATGATACTTCGTGACATGTAAAAACTGTATGAAATTACACTTCCAGCGTCCACAAATAAAATTCTCTTGGGGTACAAATCACGTGTGTTCGCTTGCCTGCCATCTAATCGCAGCCTTTCTCCACAAAGTCAAGGGAGTTTCCAGAAGCCTGCACGACCCCGTCATCACAGCTCTGCACACGATAAATCACTGCGAGGCAGCTTCCGGTCCAGCCCTGAACTGGTACTAAGATGTCTCGTTTTATTTTTGGTGGCCAGCTACTCCAAGATGTCAGACTGCAGGGATGAGAAGGTAGAAATCTGGGGTACGGTCCTCTGACTCAGTGGGTGCCAAGCATTTCCTGACAAAGACGGCAAAGTCCCTCGATCTTTCTGGTTGTGTTACTCTGAGTTTTTAACCCATGCGTACTCTCGAGTGGGGGCCTGACCACTGAGACGGGAGCAGGGAAGCAATGCCATTGCATATTGGAACCATCAAACAACAGTGGCTTTCAGGTATTTAGCCCACGTTCTAGAATGCCAGTCAGTTTTTAGAAATTCACACAAAAAATTTTCTCTTGCCTGTAAGTGTCTAGATGACGTAGTTGAGTTTGGTCCTTGGGCTACAACACGTGCACTGTTTACTGTTGTCTGTGTTTGTTACTTGCCATCGCCAACTTGACACAACCTGGAGTCACCCGGGAAGAGAAAACCTCAACCGTAGAAAGAGTTGCCTTGAGTAGGTTGTCCTGGAGGCATGTCTATGGTGCATTCTCTTCACTGCTGGTTGATGTGGGAGAGCCCAGCCCACTGTGGGCGGTGTCACCACTGGGCAGGTGGTCCTGGGTTGTATAAGGAAGCTGACTGAACAAAGCCAGAGAGACAAGACCAGTGGGTTGCATTCCTCCATGGTTTCTGCTTCAAGTTCCAGCCCTGCTTGAGTTCTCCCTTAACTTATAATTGACTGTAACCTCTCAGATAAAATAACCCTCTTTCTCCCCAGTTTGTTTTTTGGTGGCGGTGCCTGGCATAGCAAACTAGGACACTGGTCCTTTCCAGAAAGTCCTGCCTACTGTCTGCTCACCTTCTTATCTCTTCCTGGAATGGTTGAGCACCCTGGCATCCCGTGGCTTTCATGCCCGAGCCTGTCTTTCTGATCTAGTCAGATCCTGTCTGATGAGTCCTTGCTACAGTGACAGTTGATTGATGGGGCAGTCACTAAGGATCCGCAGGTTCCTTCTGTCTCTCTGATCTTGTAGTGGCTGCTTCTAGAACTTCAGAGCGTCCTCCATGCTCATCTTTTTCCTGACTTCCT
>CABHPQ010157891.1:34487-44825 GCA_902168405.1 Peromyscus aztecus | reverse complement strand
AGTTTTGTGTCTTTCATGTTATCTTTAGGGAATCACTAAGATAATTGCTGTAGCTAGAGTTTTCCTGCCTGGCCAACGGTCAGGATAAATCTCTTTTACCTGCCAGTCCCACAGCCGCTCAGACCCAACCAAGTAAACATAGAGGCTTATATTGCTTACAAACTTTATGGCCGTGGCAGGCTTCTTGCTAACTGTTCTTATATCTTATATTAATCCATTTTTATAAATCTATACCTTGCCACATGGCTCGTGGCTTACCGGCATCTTCACATGCTGCTTGTCCTGGAGGCGGCTGGCTGGCAGGCAGTGACTCCTTTTGTCTTCCTGTTTTTTTTATTCTCTCTGCTAGTCCCGCCCATACCTCCTGTCTAGCCATTGGCCAATCAGTATTTTATTAGCCACACATTTGTCATACAGAACATACAATACCACCACACTGGACTACTTATCAACAATAATGTTTATACAAGTCATAGTTAATATTGTTAATACATTATTATACTCAACTAAACAATTAAAAAAAGTGAATTCCCTCAAAAACTTCAAAACTAAGTAAAAATGCTACTTCATTGTACAGTAATTAAAAAATAAATTAGAAACATTTCAAAGATTTTGGTGCAAATAACATAACCAGTAGGCCTGTGGAGTTGAGATTAAAAACTACTTGAACATGCATCTGCAAAGCAGGCTCCTGGTAAACTCCAGGGAGATGCTTTAGTTTTAGTGGATATATTATAGACCAGATGAATTGACTGTTTTCTGGCATTTTATTTTTTGCTATTGTTTGTATTTTAAATGAATTAGAAATCCACAAGTAAAGTAGCATCTTAACCTCTGTCTTTTCTGATATTTCTCTATCAGCAGGAACTGTAGTTTTGTGTCTTTCATGTTATCTTTAGGGAATCACTAAGATAATTGCAGTTGGATACTTTGCAAATAGAAAATCTGTCTCTACTCATCTTCGGCCTTCTAACATACAAACTAATTAATATCCTGGAATATCGGAAGTAAGAAACTGAAACAGAGCCCCATCGTTTGGAGCCTGAAAGAATGCTTGCTTTCTCTTTTAAGAGCTTTTCTTGACTTCAAGTAGCACTGTTAATAGAATGGGTTTCCTGAACATTTGTGACTACAAGCAAACTTATTTCTCATTTTTTTAAAATATATTACAAAGAATGAAAATGGACATTAAGCTCTCTGCGGATAAATACTGGTGTGTCTCACTGACAACCCGATGCGATATAACAGGGGAAGTAAGCAAAACAAACCCCACTCAGTGATTTTATTTAAAAAGGCTTTAGAAAAAACACATCTCTTCAAAGGAAAATGATTTCTGAAAACTGTTTTGGTTTATAAAAGATAGAAAATCCTGGGAAAGGCAGAAATCACTTTTTGCTCCTCTTATTTAATATCCTTATTGATCAGAATGCTGTAATTTCCATGACTCCAAAGGGAAAAAAAATAACAAGCAAGAATGCAATTATTCAGGAAGAAGGTTTGGGGCCAGTTGTTGTAATCAATAGCCTAACCCTACAAGGAACATAAACTCATATTTAGAAATGCTGTCACAGGAAAATCAGTGATATTGATTTAACTCCATTTGAGCATGTTTCTAATTTATTGTGCCTACTGAATTATATCTATATTATTACTTGAATTTTAAACTTTGTTTGACTGGTCACAACCAGCCATTCCCCGGTTTGAAATCTTTCTTTGTATATTAATAAGAAGTCAGCCTATGATCAGTATAGGGTGTTAATATGAATACTATCATTTTAAATATTCAGCTTTATGCATAAGAGATATGCACATTATTAAAGTAACTGGAATATATGTGTGTGCTTATATAGATGCGCGCGCACACACACACACAGACACATATATGTTTTTGTTGTTTGTATAGATAGTTTCAAGGTGGAGATTAATTCTCTTTCTCAAATTAGTCAATGCTTGCCTGTAGCTCATTGTCTAGAGGTGGGACCCTGTAAAATTTTTTCTCTTCCACATTAATATAACAATTATATTCAAAGGAAAAAAATCTATCAATTAGAAGAGCCATGGAAGAGGTTCGAGCAAGAGTAAATGAGAGGAACTTGAGAAAGGAAAGGGGAGCATAATCTAATTCTACTTCAATTAAATTATTTAAAAATTAAGTAATTGGCTGATAAGAAATTTCAATTGTTTCACTTCTTAATCATTTAATTTTCTTACACTTCTATTCAATATATACTCATATATACTCATCATTAGCAAAAAATATAAAAATAAAAAATAATGTTTTTGATTTTTTTCTTTAATTAAGACAACATTTATTGTGACCCAGGCCTTAAAGTAGCCAAGCTGTTTGCATGCAGAGATTTTAAGGGAAATAAATGATTCGTATTTGTAAATTACTAAACAAGGGGAACAAGCAAATTATGCACAAATAAAACAGTTTATTGTTTTAATCTTTTATTGAAAAAAGTTTTTCTTCACATAATACATTCTGATTATGGTTTCCCCTTTCCCAACTCCTCCAATATCTACCCCATGTTCCCTGTCATTCTAATCCACCCTCTTTCTGTTTCTTGTTGAAAACAAATAGGCATCTAAATAATAATAATAATAATAATAACAACAACAATAATAATAATAATAAATAAATAAACCAGAATAGGACAAAACAAAGAAACAAACAGAATGAAAAAAGAAAAGACATGAGAAACACATAACAATGCAGAGTCACATTTGAATACAAAGGAATCTCATAAAAACAAAACTTTGGAAGACACACACAAAGGACCTGTATGGTTAAAAAAAAAAGAAAAAAAAAAAAGAGCCCTGACAAAACATTGTAAGACAAAGAACCTCCAAAGATACCATTGAGTTTGTTGTGTTGTGTTTTCCATCTACTGCTCGGCTTGAGGACTGCTCAGTTTTGTATTCCCAGTGAGACTCCATTGGAGAGGACTAAGTTATCATTTATGAGTGGTTATCAGTTGAAGATAACTTCTGAGTTAGGGATGGGGGCTTATGTTTACTTCCCCTCTCAGTGCTGGGACCCCATGTGGCAGAGAAACATCAAGGCCCTGTAAATTTCTGTGAGTTCAAAAGTGCATTGATCCTGTTCAGTTTTGAAGGCTCTATTTGCTTTGTAGCCTCCTTCCCCTCTGGCTCTTACAATCTTTCTGGCTTCTCTTCTGCAGTGTTTCCTGATCCCCAAGGGGTCAGATTTGGTGGAGACATCCCATTAAGAACTGAATATTTCAAGGTCTCTCAGTCTCTGTGCATCGTGTAGCTATAGGTGTCTGTACTTGTTCCCATCTGCTGCAGGAGCAAGCTACTATTAGAAAGCTCTTTCTAAAATGAAATCATGAAATTCATAGGTTAATGGACACAGCAAGAAAGAAATCATGCTGAGTCAGAGAACTCAGACCAAGAAGGACTATCACGATATATACTCACTTATATATGAACATTAGCTGTTAATTTTTGGATAACCAGTCTAATTTTTAACCATATAATACAGATCCCTAAGTGAAAATAACTACTTTAAATACTTTGCCCACATTCAGTATAGATTTTATCCCCCAACAATGTGGATATGGAAAACTCATTTTCTCTTTAGAGTATATATTGTGTATAATTGTACTATTTCTTTTAAAATGTGTAGAATATTCTGGGAATCATTTATATCTTACTATTAATTTGAGGGATCAGATGAATTTGTTTGTTTTCTGTTTTGTCTTTCTTCTACAGCAGAAAAGTCAAAATGAAAATAAAATAAAGCAGAAAATCAAGGATTACAATGGATGAATGCATGTGCAAAGGCCACTTGTGACTTCTCTGCTTGATTTCTTTCCAGTGTGAGCATTTCTTTTACTATTAAGAAAATCTCCCTAGCCATAATAACCTTCATGAATTTCTATGTTCCTCTTTCCTCAAAATAAATTCCTTCAAAGGGAGATGTGAAAGGGAGAGTAAAAAATAATAGCCTTTCTCTCATATAATGTTAAAATACTATTCCAGTGTAAGAGAAATAAGCTTGGGTTTGGGAGCTCAGCTAAACCTTAGTCCAGACTTTTACTGTACACAGGTGTGAACATCAACTCCCTGCTGTCATACATAGAAATCATGTGACTTTGATAATTAATGTCATCTCTCATCTGAAAAATGAACTAAACCCTTTGAAGGATGTCCTTGGGATTAAAAAAAAGAAAGGACATGAAGACCTCTGAAAAATGAACATCATTTCATTTGTATCCTTCTCCTGAGTTTGACCACTTGGAGATCAATTCTGGCATTTTCTATTATCAAATGTTAGTAAGCCTGTGTGTTATATGAACAGCTTAATATAGTAGGATCACTCTCTTAATCTTTGAACAACATCAAGGAATAGTCAAGGAAAGACCCATCCATTTCAATCCATTGTATTTCACACAGTATGCAAAATTTATTATTTGAAACTTCTTCTTCTCAATTGTACACTGTGGTAGTCTCTGCAGGTTACCAAATTATCTCTGAAAAGCTATTCTTAACAAATTGTCCTCAGCACACTGATGCCTTTTTTGTAATTTAATTTATGGTTTTTGATTTGGGACATAGGTAGATTTATAGCCACAATCTCTGAATCCTGAAACATGAATTTTTTCTTTTGACTTACTGACAAAGCAAGGAAACCATAAACCAGATATGGCTGTCTTCACTGAGCCAGTTTTTTCTGCACCAAGGTGGAATGATGCCAAACTAGTAATTTTGCCTGCGAACATATGGTTTCTAAGGAATAGTCTTAAGACCAACATCCTCATCTGCATTAAACTGAGGACCAAAGCTCACATCTGTTAGCTGTGGAAATGAATAACAAAGCCTATCCTGTGAGGTAGGGAACTTTGATTACATTTTCACTAGACAAGATGATCCATCCCAAATGATCTCCCAATCTTAATTTATTTTCTTTTATGTGACCTAAATCAAAGCCTAAAATTTGAGAAAAAAAGTAAAAAAAAAAAAAAAACCACAAAAACAAAAATACAAACACGATACTGCCATATTAATTTTGTTTAAAAATAAAATTAGCAGAAATTCAGACACTTTGGCTTGGACATTAATATTATGCTCTGAAACATGGATCTAGAGGCAAAAACAAACAAACAAACAAACAAATAAAAACATTAAACAAAAAGCTTGTACACAACCTCTTGGTTTCTCCAGTGTAGCACCTAAAATAATTTTAATTACTTTTTATTTCTTCTCAAGCTGGTCTTTGTTATAGTCTGACAGTGTTAGGGAAATATTGAGTGATTACTTATAATTTGTGCATTTTTGTGTTTCTTAAAAGATATTTTTATTTACGCCATACATCTAAAAACTTTCATTTAAATGTTTAACTAGATAGCATCAATTTACATAAATTCTAAAAGTTTCAAACACTATATGAATATTTTTAAAGCCTTCTTAAATGGCTAATTACCAGAATTAATTTTAGGTAAACATAATAAACTACTATCTAAATACATGTTTTTTAAATGGATGAATGTTGTGGTAGTCTGAACACAAATAAATGGTCACCATAGGCTCATAGGGATTGGCACTATTAGGAGATGTGGCCTTGTAGAAGCAGGTGTGGCCTTGTTAGAGGATATATGTCACTGGGGGTGGGCTTTGAGGTTTTAAATGCTCAAGCCAGGTCCAATGTCACTCTATCTTTCTGCTGTCTGCAGATCCAGAGGCAGAACTCTCACCTCCTTTTCCAACCCTATGTCTTCCTGCATGCTGCCATGCTTTCCACCAAGATGATAATAGACTAAATCTATGAAACTGAAAGCCAGTCCTGATTAAATGTTTTCCTTTATAAGAGTTGTCATGGTTATGGTGCCTCTTCATAGCAATAGAAAACCTAATCAAGACAACTCCCTTAATATTTGCTACGCACATTCCACACTCCATCTTGATGCCCAATGTTTATGAATAAACCATTAATTAAAAAGCAATCTAGTAATTATGTAACCACACTTTTTCTCATTATAAAATACATACTAATAATGTTAATTTTGAGCCCTAAGAATACTTTTCCAGAAAATATACATTACAGAGAAATGATGAGAGAAAATTAATAGTATGAAATAATCAGGCCTGGTGAAATGATTGATTCAGCAAGCATAGTTTCATTCTTTCAATCCTGACAACCTGAGTTTGATCTTCAGGATTCCACGTGGTGGAAAGTGGAAGGAGAATTCAAAACTGTCCTCCCACTTCCACATGTCTACCTGGCACAGGTGTACCCACATATATACACACACCTATACAAAATAAGAAAATGTAATTTTAAAAGTAAACAGTAAGACTGATCAGATCAGTTTCACTTTACATTTAATTGTCAAATATCAAGTAAAAAATTCAGTGTGGACCTACCACCACTACCAATCCTCCACTTCATTGTGATCAACACCTTCACCAGCCAGAACTTCCACTTCCTTTTCCAGGGTCTAAGCTACAGAGTCTCCCCGACCTATCCCATCTAGGCCTTCTCCTAAACCAGTCTGACCGAGTCTGCCTCCCATACCCAGTTTCTGGAGATCACCCCATGACTGACATCCCAAAACCGGTCTGCAACCTACCTCTAAGAACTACCAGGATTAACCCTACCTACCGCCACCCACGGGTACCCTCTGGGCTGCATCTAACCTGTCCATCCAACATGCTTCTTTGGGGTCCAGCTTGGACTCACTCTACCAGTCACCACTCACCGAGTCCCTTTTGTGCTGCACCCAATTAATCCACTGCACTAGACCTCCCACTTCATTTTCCAGGGTATATTCCAGTGAGTGGAGGATTGCATTCTCCCTGGGAATGCAAAAGTACTGAAGGGAAGACTCTATGCCCAGCACTAGATGACTAAAACAAATGAAATCAATGGCCTCAACCCTACAGAAAGAGGTATTGGATACTGAATGGGAACAGGAGAAATAGTCATTCCCAATGAAGAGCAGGCCAATTGGTTACCTGGTATCAAATGGTCAACCATGAAACTTATATATAAGTAACATTATACATACCAAGCAATATATATTTAGGAATATATATTTATATACATATATGTGACACATGTAACAATAATTTATGAAAAAAGAGGCCATGAATTAGAAAAAGATAAAAGAAGGGTATATGGGAGGATTTGGAGGGAGGAAAGAAAAGGAGGAAATGATGGTGTTAATTATATTACAATCTTAAAAGCAAAAGAAATAACAAAATATCAGTATAAAATATTATTAAATAAATGAAAAACTTATTAATGATATGGGAGATTCCCATATACTATCACTCCCAATTTCCATAACAAAAACTATTAGACACTGTTATTATTCAAAACTGATGCTTTAAATATTTGTGAGAAAATATTAAAATCTCAGAAGGAGATTTAAAATTGAATGTTCTCATCATTGTAACAATCTATGGTTTCAGGGTCTATGCAAAGTCTATTTTAACATTTTTTCGAAGTTTCCATTAAATATGTCATAGGAAGATAAAACTGCCAGTGATCACACAGCAGTATTATAAATATGGGCATGTGGATTAAAGATGTGCTCGTTTGGATAAGCATGGCCCCAATAGTCTCATCTGTTTGAATGCTTAGTCATCAAGGAATGGCACTAATTCAGAATAATTAGGAAGTGTGGCAGTGTTGGGGTATGTGTGGCTTATTCAGAGGAAGTGTCACTGGAGTTGGGCTTTAAGAATTCAATAGCCCAAGTCAGGCTCAGTGTCTCCTCTTCTGCTGCCTGAGAATCCAGATGTATTATTCTCAGTTATTTCTTCAGCAACATGTTTGCCTGTGGGCTGCCATGCATTCAACCCTAACAATAATAGACTAAACCTCTAAAACTCTAAGCAAGTTCCAGTTAAATGCTGTCTCTTATGAGAGTTGCTATGGTCATGGTATTGCTTCACAACAATAGAACAGCAGCTAAGACAAAAAGTTATCAACCAACCATCTTCTTTTGTCTTATTGTGATTTAATAAAATGGAATCTGCGTGTCAAAATACATCCAACAACTATGCATCTTCATCTTGAATATGCTAAGGAAAAGATAAGGGTCTTCTTTACTGAGCTTATTTGCTCATTCAGCAAAGTTTGATTTATTTTCTCTGAGACAAACCTTGTTTAGGATCTAGAGTTAACTGATATTGCTAAAGATGAAACTCGGAGTAATATCCCATGGTAAGACATTGTGAAAGAGAGTGCATTTCAGAAATGATGTTTATACCTCCTTCATTCACATTTGGGAGGGAGCCTTCCTGCTATACAATGCTGTATAGAGGCACACATGAACAGCCAAGTTCTACAGCTCTGGCACGTACTGGTTTACAGGAAGATAAACTGGATTCTTTCTATATTTGCTTTATATGAATACTTGCTCATCAGATCCAAAGGAAAGAGTCATTCTAATCTTGTTCCTCCCACTTTGTAGGTACTCAGGCAAGGCCAAGTAAAAGCATAGACAGAAGGCTCCTATCACATCCAGGAAGAAGACTTTAATCCAAAGTGATTTGGAAAAGGGCTCAGTCTTGCACATTCACTATCCAGAATCATTAAAAAAAAAAAGTCTAGTTTTTAAAACATGCATGGTGGGTGCTACACAGACGACTCCCTGCTTAATGATAGATTCTTTGTATTCTTTCAGATGCCTGGATTTTCATTCCAAGTTCACATTAAAGTTCACCACCTATAATGGGGCTATCTACACTTGTGTATGTATGCACAGGCACATGTTCATGCACACACACAAACACACACACACACACACACACACACACAAACACACACCTCATGATATGCATTGGCATTTTGTAGTAACAGCCAAAACATGTTAATACAATAAGGTCAAAGGAATTATTTTTTTATAATTTAAATTTTTATTGCACATAGATTTCTTTCATTCAGTATTTTTTAATTATCGTTTTCCCACTCCCCCAACCATCCAGATCCTCCCAACCTCCCTACCCATCCAAATCAATACCCTTTATTGCTTTCTGTCATTAGAAAACAAACAAGCAATTGTAAAATAAACAGATTAAGATAAAAACAAACAAGAAAACAAAAAGAGCCAAAGAAAAGCACAAGATGCAAAAACAAATACACCCGTACACAGAAGTCACTTAAAAACACACAATGGGAAATCATAATATATAAGCAAAATATTTAATGAAAAAAAAATAATGCCCCAACAAAGCAGTATGGAAAAAAACCCTTAAAAAATACCATTGATTTCATTTGTCTTAGCCATCTAATGCTGGGCATAGGGTCTGCCCTTCAGTGTTTTTTGCATTCCCAGGGAGACTCCATTGGAGAAAACTAATTTCTCTTTTACAATCAGCTCTCAATTGGAGATAGTTTCCCAGTTGAATGGGGTTTGTGTCCGATTCCTCTCTCAATGTTTGAACCCCATCTAGCTTAGACCTGTGCAGGCCCTGTGCATGCTGCCACAATCTCCTTGAGTTCATATGTTCATCAGTCCTGTTGTATCTAGAAGTCCTTGTTTTCTTGGTGCCTTCCATCACCATTGGCTCTTAAAAATCTTTCCACTTCTTTTTCTGCAGAGTACCCTGAGCCCTGCATGGAGGGGATTGATGAAGAAATCCCATACAGGATTAAAGGTTCCAAGCTCTCTCACTCTGCACATTGTCCAATTATGGGTCTCTGTATTTGTTCAAATCTATTGCAGGAAGAAATTTCTCTGATGATGGGTGAGAAGACACTGAGTACAGCAGTATGCCATCAGAATTCATTTTATTGCCACATTCCTTTAGTAGAACAGTTTTATTTGGTTTTCCCCTAGATCTATGGCCTAGCTAGTCTTCATTTCCCAAGAAGTATCAACTATGGGTTATATCTTATGAACTGTGCCTTAATTCCTGTCAGATAGTCATTCATTACTCTCATGACATTTATGGCACTATTGTCCCAGCATATCATACAGGCGGGTTGCCGTTCAGTAATGAAGGTTTTGTAGCTGGGTTGATGTTTTTCCTTTCTTCTTTGATATTGTGAACAGTACTTTCTATTACTATGAACACTAATCCATAGGCTCTAGGTAGGCACCAGTTTGACTTCTCCATGTACAGGGAGTTATGTAGGTATTGTCTTCAGCAAGAGAACCTTACCTTTAGGTTATGGAGAGCAATCAATAGCCTTGGCTGGGATGTCTGTGGGTTTCCATGGGGTTCTATTGGATATATTTGCATTTGTTGGAGATGCTCTTTTACTTCAATGTATCTAGATTCTTTATCAAAATTAAAGTGTCCATAGGTATGTGGAATTAAGACTGGATCTTCAATTCAATTCCATTGATGTCTATCTAT
>CABHPQ010157891.1:19749-33475 GCA_902168405.1 Peromyscus aztecus | reverse complement strand
TCTTTAGGGAGAATGTTCTGAATTAAAGGTAGATTTCTTTGTAGCAGTGACCATTTGGCCATGAACTGAAGGAGCTGCTTGTGTAACTTTCCTGGCTGTATGGAAAGGAACAATGCAGAGAGTGCACAAGTGTAAAGAACAAGCACATCTGAAAAACAAATGTGGAAAACAGACCAAACAAAAACTGTACACATAGAGAGTGCTAACATTTTAGAGATTGTACTAGGGTTCTATGTAGTAACAGAACTTACAGAAATTCTCTCTCTCTCTCTCTCTCTCTCTCTCTCTCTCTCTCTCTCTCTGGTTTTATTCCAATGACTTATATATAGACTGTAATCCAGCTAATCCAACAAGGGCTGTCTTAGTACAGAAGGTCCAAGAATCCAGTAATGTTCTATCCATGAGACTGGGTGCCTCAGCTGGTCTTAATTATATGCCAGTATCGGAAAGAATAGACTCTAATGCCAGTGAAGGAATGGACCTGCTACTTGCTAGTGAGCAAAGGAGGTAGCAGGCAGGGAAAGAAAGCTTCCCTCTTGTATGTCCTTTATAGAGGCTTCCAGGGTTAAAGATGTGTCATCCCACTTCAATGAATCAAATCTGCAACTAAATCACACAATTCAATTAAGAAAAAAAAAAAAAAGCCGGGCGTTGGTGGCGCACGCCTTTAATCCCAGCACTTGGGAGGCAGAGGCAGGCAGATCTCTGTGAGTTCAAGGCCAGCCTGTGCTACCAAGTGAGCTCCAGGAAAGGCGCAAAGCTACACAGAGAAACCCTGTCTCGAAAAACCAAAAAAAAAAAAAAATCCCCTCAGTTTTGCCTAGGTATTTTTGGGTTTTAGTTATTTCTAGATGTAGTCAAGTTGACAACCAAGAAAAGCCAAAGATATATTTTTAAAAAATAACATAGAAAGCATATTTGTGCTCATATGAAGTATGAGGGAAGAAAGCTGAAGAATACAATTTAAATAGATCACAAAATTTTAATAAAGAGTAACAACGGGAAAGACAAGAGGATGGCACGTACTTATTAATATCAAGAGAAGCAAGCAGACAACCAAAAAAATGTCAATACCAATAACAGCTTGTGTATTTGACAGCTTGTTTCTCAACTGGTGGCGCTATTTGGGGATGTAATGCAACCCTCAGAAATCCTTCAAATCCTAAGGAAATTAACAAAAATATTATAGTTTGTACATTATTAAAAGTGATCTAGAAGAATAAGAATCAGTGATCTGTAGCCAAGATTTTAAATAATGAATATCCATTACTATATCATCATTAGCGGATTGGTGGAATATAGATGACTAACATTATATCTGAGAAAAGTCATAAGGCTTTAAAAAGCAGGGCTGAGTCATGTTTAATAGACAAAGCAGTGACTACGTCAAGTTAATTATCAATGAAGAAAGCACTAAAATAAATATAAGGATTCTACTTACCACATACTAAATTCTGCAGTGAGTGAGTGCAAGTGCTTGGGAATTTTGTAGATATGATCTCCTAAGTCAAATCACTCTGGATGGATGGAATTTAAAAACATTGTGTTTTTTTCTATTGTTATTGTTAATACTGAAGAAAATAAATGTTTGTGAGATAAAATCACAGAATATTTTTGTCCTCTAGTTTTTCATGTCTTAAATTCCTTATGTCTAGCGTGATGGTACTCAGATGGGATGGGGCATCCAGGAATTCAATTCAAATGGGAATTGGAAAATAAAATCACTGTCCATAAAAGGGAATCTCAGGTGTTCTTTCCCGCCTCCATCAGGTAAGGATACAATCGCATGGTGGTCTGCAATCCAGAGCATACCTTTAGCCAGTGTGGGTTCCCACCCTCAGGACACTGAAGAACACACTTCCGTTCTAAGTACTGCATGTTCTTTAACAACCCAAAGAGACTGAGGCAGGAGGCATCTATGGAAAGCAGGAGGTATACTTCTCAGAACACACCTTATACAAAAGTGAAGGTTGGGCAGAAAACGCTTTCCACGGAGTCAGAAGATTGTGTGTTAGTGGAAAGCTGATTCAGCTAGATGTGCAAAGATAACAGAGAAAATGAACTCTTGGAAGTGTCCCATAGAACACACTTACGATTCAGAAGAATGCTGTATCACAGTTGATGTGGGGATGGAAGTCATGGAAATCTGCTAAGAGAAGCCTGACCATCGTTGTATTTAATAGGAAAGTCTGACTTCATTTTTCTAGTGGGGATGGGTTGCAGTGAGTGTGGGGTGTACTTGTCTGTGGAGTGTATGCCATGTACATTCAGGTGCTCACAGCATCCCAAAAAATTAAAAAATAAAAATAAAAGATTTGGATGCCCTGAACATGGAGTTAGAGGCAGCTGTATCTTCATTCACCTGGCATCTTTTCCTCCACGGCCTGAAGGTGGGTATTAGAAACCAAACACTGGCCCTCTGAAAAAACACAAATGTTTAACTGCTAGGCCACCTCTAGCCCTGAACCATTTTTTTAAACAAAATCTTACTTTTTATGTACATTGTTATACAGGTTTTATCATAAGATATGTTTCTAAGCTTTGTCAAGAAGAAATGGAATTAGTATAGAAATCACTTGATTTCTTTCTCAACAATGTGTGAGAGTGGTCTCAAAGGATCACATCACCTTTGGGCCAAGCGGCTCATTACCATATTTATCATATAAATGCCATATACTCTTTGTATAACATTGGAAATTTTCATCATACCAAATATTCTATTTCACTATTCCACTCGCATGTATGTGCCTGTTAATAAAAAGCTCATGGCTTGTATGTTTTTAGCTTGGGTCTAATAGAATAACTGAGAACTATATAGTCATTAAGAATATACTATGGCACAGAGGTGCTAATCTTGGAGCTTCATGGAGTAGGGAGATGCAGACTGTTAATTGTAGGCCTTCTCTGTGTGGTGTGTGTTAGGACCTTTGCAATGTTGAAGGCATGCTATTAAACAGACACAGACACACTAAAATCCTTAACAGTCATCAAAAAGAGCCTAAAGTTCAAAACCCATGGAAGGATTTCTCCATTCAATAAAATTTAAACTGTGTCCGAGAAGTCTTATATTTATATGTAAGAACAAAACTTGTATTTGTGTATTCTTTCAAATGATATTACAGAATGTATCAGATATTCATTTTGTGCTGCCATGAATCTCTTCTTATTAACATTTATTGATGTTAAAGAATTGTAGTGTTGGAGGTTTTTTTTTTTTCTGCAGAAATGTATGAGTTTTAAATCACAAACAGAATAATGGAGTTTACATTACAGTTCTTATATTTATGTGGAAAGGACAGTAACACCTCTGAAAAGATGTTTTCATAATGAGCTGTATTTCCTTATTTATGTCACATTTTAAATATACACTACAGCAGTCAAGGTTTTATAATGCATATAACAAAACCATAAATTAGAACCTTTTTATTAAAAAAAAATTCCCGATTACTGTAATAGCCAGAATAGCCAGAGTTAGATTTGCTGTCAAAACTTGTCTGATTTGGTAATTCTGCGTTCCATTTTCGCTTATTTGACTTCTCTGCGTTGCCATCTAGAAAAACAAAGACACTTAGGAGTACCATTTCCTGGAGTTGCAAGGTAAATGTCAATCAATCCCCAGTCAATCTTTTTCCCTCTAAGAAGAAGAATTCCTTCCTCTCAGATCCCTTCTAAAAACTGTCCAATAAAAGGTGCTTGAGAATGGCTTCTAACAGGTGGAGAGGGAACCTGCTCATTTAATAACATCTACCTGATAACATTGAAGACTATTGTTTCTGGGTTTGGCTTAGATGTTAGTTGCCCATTTCACAGTAAAACAAAGATGAAATCATTTTTCTCAAATACAAGGATTCTTCAGGAAAAATATGGATTCATACTGATAGAATCATAACCAATGGATGAAGGACTGGACACTAAATAGGAAAACATATTGTACTCTTGCTAGCAATTGAAATCAGTATCAGAAAAAAATCAGTATTTTATTCCACAAGTATTGTCATATGTTAAATATTTGCTGCATGAGTTAAATAGTATAAAGCATTGCTGTAATAATACATGAAATAATGATGAACTGATAAATATTTTCACATTTTAATAAAACCTGTAATGTTTTCTGGCTCCTTTGACAATGACTTGTGTTTAGTATTCATCTTTCAAAATGTTACTACACTACAGCCTGAGAGAAAATAGGACTCATGGTTCTTCTCTTTGGGAAGACATTAGTTACATTCACTTAACATAAATTCAAATTGAGCCTTTCCTATGCTTTGCAATAAAAGAAGAGGTTGGTCTGGAATCACTTGTGAAGAAGAAGGTAACCAATTTTTCCTCTACGTGCATATGTTTAGTGTTGGGTTTGAACCTGCAACAACACCCATGCTAGCACATGCTCTATGAGTTAACCTCCCCTTAGACTCCTAGAGAAATTTTATTCTCCTAAGTGTATGACTTGGAAAAATTCTCTATGAGTCCCTGAAGAATCAGGGGATAAATCGCAGATCCAGAGGCTACCTATCCCTTTTCCATAATAGGTAGTAGCACTCTGGTACATATGAATAATCAGAGTAATGATGAAGTCTATAAAATTTTTATTCAGAAACTTGTAGAAGGAGGTCGAGGTTCATTGGAAAGATAAATGCAAATTGAAAGGGAATATTTTAAAAGATACTTTTGATGTGAAAAGAACGAGAGAGAGAGAGCAGAGCCAAAAGTTCACCATACAGTGCTGTGTCAACACCAACCCCTTGCTTGATAGGAATTGTCATAGTCAGCCTTTCTTAGCTCCTTGACACAGTGATATTTCTCTCCTGTCAAACCCACTGAGTAAGTCTTGGATGAGACACAATATTGCTATTAAAGAAATCTGCCAAAAAATCCAAGGTCTCTAGCAAAGATATTTTTTTCAGCACTCAAGTTTCTGTTAATGGATGGCACTTTATAAACTGTGAGCCCTACTTTCAGACATAGCTTCTGTGTTTTCATTTTATAGATACTTCAGTGTTGATTGTTCTCCAGGCACCAGGATTATCAACATTATGCATATTTTATTATCGAAATGACACCAACAGAATCTAGGAAAGAAATACTGAACTCCCTTGAGTGTTTCTTATCTTGGCTGCATAAATCTGAATTCTTGTTAAGTAACTATCACACAGCTAGCTTTATAGGTCTGTCTCAATGGCAAAACCTTGACTCTACATTAAGTAGTTAGAAAAACATCCCCCTTACTACTTCCACTTACTTGTGAAAAGAAGCTCAAAGACTGTTTCTATGAAGAATAAAACATGATTTGTAGGAGAGCCTCTACCCATGAAAATCCCCAGTCATTCTGGCAGTGGTAGAAGTTGAGAGATTTTCTGAAACAAGCAATATTTTTGGTTTCTGTATTTTTTATTTTATTTTACAGAGAGCTCATTTGAATCATAGGCCTCATGGTGCATGGCTGAAAGGCAAGTTATCAGGAGGAGAAAATAGATTCTGGCAATTTCTTATTATCTTGGCACATGTCTTGAACCTTCTGTTCATGAATCCAGCTCTTTGCCTTGAAAAGTTAGACTACTGTAACACTGTTCTTTCGTGTATAGGCAAAAGAAAATGCGATACTCAACATGACCCAAAGTTATAGAAAAAACAATGAATCATTCAGTTCTTAAGTAGTTTGTCTCTTAACAGAGCCAAGTAACTCAAATGCATATAGATGGTAATGTGGAAAAAGAGTGTGGGATTTTTAATGACTTATATCTCTATATGATTCTGCTCTTTCATTTTATATATGCATTGAAATAATTATATGTCCCTTAGATTTTAATACATTTCTTTAAAGATAAGGTGAATGTAATTGCACACTATATCAGTACTTTATAATTTCTAAGAAAGAATAAAGATTGCAATAAAAATTAAGGTGCCTTCTTTCATGGCCTAGAATTTTTTAAATTATACTCATTTCCAAAGTCCATGCCATATAAAAATCATATGCTAACATATAAATAAAATATTTTCAGCGAAACAGGTTATGATTTTCTTAGAGTTTTTATCCTGACTAAGGTCTTACTCATCTCAATTATTTTCAGCTTGGAGCTGCTAGCTAGCATACATGGTTTACCTCCCAAAGTATTTCTTTGTCCTAAAAAGAGTGCTAATAAAGAATTGACCTAATGAGCCACTGCGGTAGCTTCTTGCATTGTATCTCCAGCCATGGGACCACACACTGTGACTTTTAGTACAGATTCTCATGACAGAAAACTTGAAGACATGACAAGCACTCACCTTCCTTCCTCAAAAGATCTCAGTCTATCAGAGGCTCAATGAATTATAGTCAAGTAATTATACTTAAATTTCTATGCAAACAATGAATCTGACTTACTCAGTACTTTTCATTTTTGTAGATTACTTTGGTATGAAAGCCATCTTGTTGAGAATGCCATTGTAAGAATCATTAAGTATAAGATGAATCCCGATTTATGAAATTTTACATGTATGTGTCTATGAGGGTGTATTAGTCAGGGTCTTCTAGAGGAACAGAATTGATAAAATAACTTCTCTCTCTCACTCTCTCTTTCTCTGTCTCCATATATATGTATGTGTGTGTGAAAAGGATATATATATATATATTATAATATAATGTAATATAATAAATCATATATATGAGATGAATTAGAATGGCTTGCAGGCTGTGTTCCAGATAGTCCAAACAATGTCTATCTACCATGGAAGGTCCCCCAAATCCCATAGTTGTTCAATCCACAAGGCTGGATATCTCAGCTGACCTTTAGTATAATATTGGGATCTAGAAAAAGTAATGAATGAATAGACTTTCTAGCAAGAATGAGAGCAATCAGACAAAAAGTGAAAACTTCCTTCTTCTATGTCCTTTCTATAAACTGCTGGCGGAAGGTATGGCCCAGAATAAAAGTGGTTCTTCCCATATCCAAAAAAAAATCTGTATTATGAGAGGGTTTTCCCACTTCACATGATTTATTTAAGAAAAAAATCCTTCACAGATATAATCAGCTACTTCAGTTTTAGTTAATTCCAGATATAGTCACATTTGACAACCAGGAATAGCCTTAACAGTGAGTTACCTTTGAATAATGAAATTATATGTTAAAATATGTCAATTGATATCAGAATTACATTCAAACATGAGTCTTTCTGTTTTCTCTTTATTGGTTTTGTAATATTTAATGATTTTTTGTTATGTGTGTGTGACAAGCACTGTTATAAGAAAAAGTAGCATAATTGGAAGAATTATCACAGCACTTAGCAGTTCTGGATTAAAACATGAAACATGGAGATGGAATTAGACAATTGGTTTGATCTTGAATTTATCTAGAGAGAAACTGGTTTAAAATAGTGTTTAGATGCTACAGATGAAAAGGAAGTATTTTAATCATCATTCTGCCACTTCAACAATGCTGTAGGCAATCAGCTTATAAAGACCAAAGATTTACTTTTCTTAATGCATTTCAGGACTCCAGTTAAGGATGAGGAATTTATTGCTTTGAAACTACGGTAAGGCTGCCTCTTGGTATTGGAATTTGTAAATGAAAAAAGCTGTGCACCTCATACACAGCAAATAAACCAATGTAGAAGAGAGTGGGGATTTCATGGTACCTCTAAAGTCTATAAATCCATCACCTAAGGATTTTAATATAGACCACACTTCCTAAATATGGCCTTGCTTTCAAATATCATGTCTCAAAGGAGCAAGATTTTAGCATACAAATATGAGAAACACATAAGATCCAAACTAGAGAGAAATACAGGGGCCATAAAGAACAATGGGTAGACATTAAAATAATTAAATAAAAAGTAGAAAGATTTACAATTGTAGTGTGAAGTTTTGTATAGATGAACTAGAATGCTGTGGGATGTTCTGTATGTTAAATGTGTTGCTCTGATTGGTTAATAAATAAAACACTGATTGACCAGTAGCCAGACAGGAAGTATAAGTGGGACAAAGAGAGAGGAGAATTCTGGGAAGTGGAAGGCTGAGTCAGAGAGATGCTGCCAGCTGCCACCATGGCAAGCAAGATGTAAGGTACCAGAAGGCCACGAGCCATGTGGCAACTTATAGACTAATAGACATGGCTTAATTTAAGATAGAAGAATTAAATAGCAAGAAGCCTGCCACGGCCATATAGTATGTAAGCAATATAAGTCTCTGTGTGTTTACTCGGTTGAGTCTGAGCAGCTGTGGGACTGGCAGGTGAGAGAGATTTGCCCTGACCTCAGGCCAGGCAGAACCAGGAAAAATCTAGCTACACTAGAAGTTAGTGAAAAGTGCAAACAGGTAGGAGCCTAGCAAGACCTCTTTGTGGTTACATAAATATGAGTTTGAGAGACAATTAGAAGAGAAAATTGGCCATAAGCAGGTTTATGTGAAAACTTCATGGAAATTGTTATAAATTTAATATCACATGGTAAAAATTTCAGTATGCTTACTCTTTGGTGAAGAAATGGGTGTGTGTGAAATTTCAAGAGAAAATATGATTCTCACAAGTTTCAGCTATTTATAATTCCAATCATCTAAGTTAATATGCAATGGTTACATGAGGCAGTACATATTCAGAGTGTGTATGTGTTACTAGGGATAGGAAATGGAATATTTTTCATGAGGGGAGTTATAAAATTTTCTCTAGCATTCTTAAGTAATGCTAGATTCCATATTGGTGCGTTCTAAGAGTAAAGAACTAAGAAAAAGTACTTCATAACTCAATGATTCTATTATTTTAATTCACTGACTTATCATGACTATCAGTATCATTTGGTCTAAAATGTTCATACAATTTTGAAACCGTTTTTGAAGTAGGACAAAATGAAATGGACTGTGAAGATGGAAAGTGTAGAAACTTGACAGGAAAATAAAACTTTGTAGTCAGAGTTCAGAATGCTAAAAATAATGTGTTTTCATGAGAAGAATCTACATTGAGACAAGTTTAATTTCCTGATCTTGTAGATAAGTCACCTAAGTGAAGAGTAAGAAACTTTCAGGCATCAGTTCACCAAATTTGGTGAAACCAAAACACCAGAAAATTAAACTTATGGACTCACAATAAATAAAAATTTGTTTTAGTGGCATTTCATGGGCATTTTATGAAATTATGGATGTGGAAACTATGTGTCTATGAATGATATAATCTTTACTGTAGGATGACATCATGTCAAACATATATCAAGAACTGAGAAGCCAGAACTAGCAATGGAAAACTGCATCAGGTGACTGACAATGTCATATTAAGTCATGTCAATTGAACTTAATCCTATTTCCCAAAATTGGGTTACATAGGTGACCTTTGGAAATAGTTGGCCTCTCTTTGGTGAAGAAGTTGCTCAGGAATGTAGCTAAAACATTGGATGAGTTCAATGTCTTTGGCAGTTGTCCTACCAAAACATACACTTTCACTCTTATGTCTTTGTCAGCATTATAGGCATCGTCTTCCTCTATTTGGACTGACATAGTGAAATAATGCAGACTAGATAATTTATAAACCCTCGAAATTATTGCTCCCAATTCTACTATGCCAATCGTCCAAGATCAGATGCCAGCAGAATCCAGGTCTCATGAAGGCTTGCTATTTTCTCCCTGTGTCCTCAAGTAATGAATTGTGCATGTGCACTCTCTTAGACTTCTTGTATACTGTTCGTGAGACCCCACTATTGAAAGTAGGATATTCAGGATTTAGTTGCCTTTCCTGGATATTTCTTAATACCATAACAGAGTAGATTATGTTCCAACTTCAGAATTAGGGGAATTCTATGAAAACATTCAGATTATAGCAACACTACCGTGATAGCCGTATCAGTTTTGTCAGGACATCATCCACTTTCAGGCTATGCCTATTATTATGACTCTAGAGCATCTACAAGACTTACTGAATGAATTTCACATAATTCTGATACCCAACAGAGGTGTCCTCTTCTTAAGTTTTTAAATCTTTCCTTCTCTGCTACCATCTTTATTTTCAGTTCCTGGGACAATTTCCAATACATTCTCATAACTTTTTTTTGGCATATGTTAAGAACCATTTTAACATGTATTTAACCTTCTCTAGCATTTGTTATGGTTTGAATCTGAAATATTCTCTATATATTCAGGTATTAAAGACTTTGGTCCCATATAGTGAAGTCAATAGGGTTTGTGTTTGATAGCTATGTTGTCATAATATGAGATGATTAATCATCCCCCCCACTTCTCTTGAACCTCCTTCTTCTCCACATCCCTCATTATCTTCCTGGCTTTTACTCTCCACATGCTTCCTCCACAGTGTTCTGTTTCATCAAAGATCAAGAAACAATGGGATCCAGCTGACCACAGAGTTTAATCTCTGAAACCCAGAATCCAAATAAATCTCCGTTCCTTTAAGACTTCTTGTCAGGCATCTCTCTTAGCAATGAACAAAACAGTTTATCCATTAAGCAATGTGCATCAGAAGAACAACTCTCATACCTTACTGATCTTTATATTATTTCAAGTTTCTAGCAAAGAACGATTAAGTGTCAATGTTAATAGATGCTTACAGACATAAATTGAATTTTTGAAATTGCTTTGTTGCCCAGGTACCCACGTTCTTCTACTATGTCACACAAAGTGAGCTCCCTTGCCCTTTGGCAATGCCAAATTTTACATGCCCAGGATGCAAAAGGCATGCAGCAGGGGGTCAAGTGAAAGACTCAGTAAGGTACTGCATTGGAGCATTTTTAACTCATTTCTACAGCCATGCTGTGCCACCAACATAATTAGAAGACATTGAACTTTAATTAGTTAGGGATGCTAGCCACCCTTTAATTTTCATTTTTAATTTTTGCTTCATGAAAGTCATCTTATTTCTGTGACCGATCCATGAGATTCAAGTTGTGAAATTTTACTTCTCTATACTTGAATGCAGTGCAGAACAGTTTTCAATGTTCAATCCATTCCAAAGGTTCGTTAGTGAATTAGTCAAATCAAAGTTAATCAAATTTGCTATTTTAAAGTCAAATTACTGCATATTGAAAAAAAACAACACTGCTTCATCACTATCACTTTACTCATTGTTCTCATTATTACATCCTGACTGTAGTTTGCCCTCCCTCTACTCCTCCCACCCTTCATCTCCAATCTCTGATAAATGATTAAAAATAAAAAAAATTATTATCATTTTTAAGGGCAAATGTCCAGAATTGAAGCCCCCTTGTTCTTGTGGCACAGAAAGCTAGAGATTTTCATTCTTTTGCCATAAATGTCTATATTCTGTTGAATGGAATAAGCTGCTTTTACTACTCTGCACTGGAATATATCTGTATTTATGTAAGTTAAAAACTACAGCATATATGCTTCAGACAGCAGCATCTTTTACTTTACTGTACATCCCAAACCCCTAACAAAAAGACATTTCTTGAATAAATGGTGACCTTTGTAACAAACAACATCATTTTTATTGTAATGGAAATATGCAATAGGAAATATATTTGTGAAGGTCATGGGCTTTCTCAGCAAAATATGCAAAAAGGTTGAAGTAGAAGGAAGACTAGACACCATCTCCAATGTCATTACCAAGAGCTAGTTCAGTAAGGAAAAATTAAAAGAAATATATTATAATTTTCATTATTATAAGTTGACCAGAATTTTCCTTAATTTTCAGCTATGTGAAGCTCCAGGAAATTGTATTTATATATTCAAAACTACTATTATTTTATAATCTAAGTAAGTTCCTTTACCAGTGAGAGTCTAAAATAATTTAACTCATTGGCAATAATATATGTACAGTAGCATAAACAGTTTTGAACTAGAGGATAAGAAGATTATGCACTGAAGATTATGATGACCAGATTTTGATTTTTTTTTTTTGGTTTGTTTTCTTAAAACTTTCTGTACTTGTTTAGCACTTACCCTATTCTAGGTTCTGTTCTAATTGTTCTACATTAATTATTTCAATCATTTCATTATACCTTTGAAGTTGTAACACATATAGGACTATTTCCTTTTGGGGAAATCAAAACCAGGATGACCACTCAAGCTGGTTGAGCATGTGAATGGTGAGGCATCAGTTTTCTGCAAAACATCAAATCTAAGCAAGCACAACAAATAATTCCTGAGAAAACCCAGATGGGAGCCGTTATAGAAACCTGTAACTGACCAAAATACAGAGAATATAACCTGGAATTTCCAAGTCCAAATGATACATCTATTTAAAAAAATACCTCTATCACAAAAGCTCATGAACTTCACTGGACAAAATGTGGAAAAATTGCAAGAGGTGTAGAATTAGGACATGTGGTGAGAGATAGTGTCTTCTATACATGACAGGGTAGCTACATCCATGGAAGCCAACACTATGGCCATTTAAACAAGAACTGCGGAGTGACTACCCCAGTTATTATGCTGATGTGGATGGGTGCCACCCTTAGATGAAGAACTATAGGCCATTAATGGTTGCTGAGAAAGGGAGAATCAGTATTCTCCAGTGATAATTCACTACATCTATCTAATCCCAAGTGGTCAGCCCTAAACTCATATGCATATTAGCAACACTAAGTGAATTTAGCATGTCTTATATGTGTTTATGTATGTATACATATATAACATATATACTACTACTAACAATTAATGGATAGATCAATAAGCTGAGAGGGATTCAGGGGTTAAGGGAGTTATTTATGAGAAGCAAATTGTAAAGAAAAGATGTAAATAAATTAATCATGTACTAAATTCTCATAAAAAGTTAAAAACTAAACAAAGCAAGAATCAATAGGACAAGAAACAAAACAAAAATCTAACTTATCCTCTTAATTTTTACTACTTGTAACAGGCAAATGAAATGTACAAAGGACAATTATGGAGAGGAAAATATTTGATTAGGTAACTTGATTTTGTAGGGAAGAGTAAAGAACAGCAATATGTGGATGTAATACCCATATATGGTAAACTTACACTTATTCCTACAGCAAAACAAGGAAACTAGTCCTTCACATGATAATGCAGTATTTTACAAAAGTTCAGTACAACCTGGCATGGGAGAATGCCTGTGCATCTTCAGGCATCAAGCATATTCTAGGCTTCTGCCAATCAGATGTTATGATACTCTGTCTCAGTTATGAAAGTGGATTACATCTAACTTGTTGCCTTGTGTCCCCTATGAGTAAAATCTTACTGTGATACCAGAGGAAAATTATGTGACTTTAAACTCTTCTATTATTTTATCAACTCTCTGTTTCTCCAAATATTTGTTATGCACTATAAAGAAATAAGACAAGGAAAATACCTTTATAATAGAAGAAATTAGCTACTTGGAAGTAGGCATAGGAATTTAGTGTAGACATGATAATAAATCTAATTCATTTTGTCTCCTATGACATGAAATGTTATTTCTGATCTCTCTGCTTAGTCACACAAACACACACACACACACACACACACACACACACACACACACACACACTACACTTATTATTCTCCATGACACAGAGACCCAACAAAATTTTTGTTTTCTCTTCAAATAACTTCCTGTGTTAGCACTGATAGAGAAAGCCACAAAAACAACCAACAGATTGACCCAGAAACATCCAGTTGACCTCAGTGTACACTAATAGTCTCCAAAACTAAAATGAAAGGAAATGTAAGTGGAAAAGAGCATCACATCTTTAAGAAGTCTACTACTTCTACTAAATACACTGGTTCAGATGTAATATCAGGCTATCTCATATATATATATATATATATATATATATATATATATATATATATATA
>CABHPQ010157891.1:0-19739 GCA_902168405.1 Peromyscus aztecus | reverse complement strand
ATATATATATATATATATATATATATATATATATATATATATATATACTAAGTTCTTTGAGTAAAATTAAAAATAGTATCTCAAACATATGTAAACAACATTTACTATAATTATTTATCTTTCAGGCCATGCATATGCTTTGTGAGTTTATAATTCATTTTTACCATTAAGACAGAATTCATTGTATACCATGCCTGTACTTGAGAGTGGACTATAATTATTTGCAGTCACCTTATCATTGGCATATAACTTTTTACTTAACCCCCAAGGCAGTTAGAATGCCTAGTGGCATTTTCATCTGTAAGCTGACAGTAACTATTTTACTACAAACCATCCTAAATTCCAAGGAGTTTAAATCATGGAAACTCAAGTCCTTTCTGCCAAAAGTGTTAGTTTCATTGGAAATATACAAAATTTGCATTTATATTCTGATCTTTTTGTTTGTTATTTTCTTCAACTTGATAAAAAGGCAAAGGGGCCACACCTTACTAGACAAATATTAAGATGTAAGCTTAGTTTCTTTAAGTAACTTCACATCAGTAATCTCAGTATAATTTACATTTCTGTGTAACGACCAATTTCTATGAAGCATAGTCCTATACGAACAAATCTGTATTTTTTTACCCAGACTAACATCTAAGTATTAGTTTCCTACACATGTTAATTTTATAAACAATGAAGGACTAATTTTTTTATGTCTTTAGGTGGGATTAATTTTATTTTAAATTTTCTTCTCTCAAATAGACTTTAAAAGAAATATAACATCAAGACATTTTCATTAACTCAATTTCCACTGATATAAATTAAAAATATTTTATTTTTATTAAGTTAACTGGTAATTTTATGTCATTTCTAATAGAATATTTTAGTGAGATCTGATAAATTTTTGTAGCATTATGTTTGACTATGACAACAACTTTGAGGCTAATGATCTTCACAGTTGTTTGGTTATGCTTTACCACATAAGCCAGTGTTAGTAATAAAATATTGAATGCATACTATGTAAAGGTCACATTTATGAACACCTTCAAAGAATATGTGAATCATTGTAGAAGCATAATCTCAATTAACCACCAAACATTTTTATGAGCTTGCAACTTTTATGTATCATGTAGGAATCTAAAACTGCAAAAATTTAGCAGCCCAATGTCAGTGAAACACTAGGAATCAGATTCAAATTGCAAAGCTAAATATATATAAACTACAAAGTATACAATAACTTAATCTTCTTAAGACACACAAATTCCTTACTAAGAGTCCTATACACCATGGAATGTGTAGTACCTTGGGATATTCAGAATTACAATTTCACAATCCATCTACATCAGATGAATCAGAACTGCACCTGTTGTGTACTTGTTTCCTCCAAATTGAAACATTCCCTCTTTAAGGAAGAAGGGTAGTTCATGTGACTTGGGAATATCATGGCAGCTACAAGATTTACAGGGAGGTCAATGATTACTGAGGAAGAGAAGATTCTAGGGTTAAGTTGTCTGCAAGTTTGAGGGATCTCCTGTGATATAGTTTTGAACAGTCATGCCTCATGCTGACATAGCAATGTGTTGATGAAGTTGACTTTGAGTCACCTGGTCTTCTTTAAGTTATTCCTCAAATCTTATCAGTTCATCAAGATACATATGAGAATAATTGTTTCTTTAATTTGTCATCAATGCCCTATTTGAGATAGGTAGATATTTGTTCATACTTCCCCAGTGAGGTCATGAAACAGTATCTCAGTTGACTCAACATATGTAAGTTGCTTCCTATGTAACCATTCCAACTTTTCTCGGAAGGCTCAAAATTTTGCTTTAGGAAGCATGTTACTCCAGCAAAAGAAGTTTAGACTGCAGATAAATAATGCTTGTTAAACTAATCTGTCCATTGTAGGAGAGTCAATATATAAACTTCTGGAGATTTTGACCTGAAAATGATATATTTAGGATGGTTAGATAAAAATACACATATAGGCTTACCTATGGTGATTATAGAGCCGGAGAAAATTTTAGGCATACTTTTGTTTCCCACCTTCCAGTTCCCAAATAACCAACATGGAGACTTATTATTAATTGTAAAAGATAAGCCAATAGCTCAAGCTTGTTACTAGCTAAGTCTTACATTTTAAACTAATCCATATTTCTTATCTACCCTCCCATGTGGCTCATGGCTTGTTACCTCATTTTCTACATACCTTGCTTCCTCTGCATCTGCTACCATCTCTTCTGAATCCTCTCTTCTTCAAAGTGTTCTTAGTTTGATTGTCCTACTTATACATCCTGCCTGGCCACCTGCCAGTCAGATTTTTCTTAAAGCAATTTGAGTGACAAATCTTTACAGTATACAAAAGGATGATTCCTCAACATTTACCCCTTTTTGTCTAACTAAAAATGAAAGTTTTGATTTTAACATAGTAAAAGTACATACAACAAAAAACAGTTATTAAGTAAAAATTATAGTTATAATATCCAGTCCATTTGTATTTCATGACTTTAGAGAAAATACTCAATTATTTATACTAACTTGATAAGTCTAAAGTCTTATACCTAACCCATTTTATATTCCAACTAAGGGAAACTTTAAGTCTAATATTTAGTCTCTAACTCCAACCAAGATGCCGGAAAGAATATAATATTAACTAATGATAGGGACATCTGGCTGCCTAGACAGTCATCTAAATGTCTTCTGTAACTTTAGGGTAATCCATCTTTGGCCTAAAGGCCTAGTACTTTTGACAGATCTTTTTGTGATGCAAGGAATTTTGAAGGACTGTCCTACCTTGTATTGTTAAGGACTGGCAGTCACCTTTTTTTTTGTGTCCTGCTGGTCCACTTTGGACATTATATTGTCAGCAATTGAGGTAAGTGCAGGTTTTGTTGTTGTTGTTGCTGTTGTTGTTTGTTTGTTTGTTTTGTTTTTTTGCCTAGGGGCTAGCTTTTGTTTCAAAGAAAGCAAACTCCATATGGAATTTCTATGATGTCTGTCATCTTCTCTGAAGTAGGTTGATGCAAGTAGGATCAGACATGTCTCTGTAGTGGGTAGTCATTCCAGCTTTGGTCTGGAAGTTCCAACCCTCACTGAGGCTCTGGTAACTATCACACCTACAAGGTGGGGCCAAGGGAGGACCCTGAAGACCCGAGATCGGGATGCACTGCGCTCTCTTCTTGCTTGGAAGCTAGAGGTAGATCAAGGAGAGTTCTCCAGAGAACACCGCTGGACTGTGCTGAGTCTTTCCCAAAACCCACAACCTACCTATCCCTTCATTTGTAAGTTATGCCATTAAATAAATCTCCCTTTTAACTACATGGAGTGGCCTTAATAATTTCACCAAGATGTCTCACTGTCAAGAAAAGGCTTATGTTATTAAAACATTTTAAATATCATATTCTGTAGGTCTTTGAAGTGTTTGAAGACCATTTGTCTATCTAAATACATCTGTTTAACCTTGAAAACATACCTAATATCACTATAAGTTTGACTGTATAATCACAATACCACAAACAAGAGTAGGAACATACAGTATAACAGAAATAACTTTAAATTTTAATCAATAAACCAAAATCCATACCAATGTAAAATATTTGAGATTAATAGTTGTTTTTTGGATTAAAGTATATTCAATAATCTATCCTTTTTTTCTATCATTTCTATGCCAAATGCCTCCATTTTCCTAGAAAAAGAGATATTTTAATTTAACTCTTTCGTTTAGCTTTTTCTTTTTGACTATGAATAATTACAACTTGAAACCAACCCCCATAAACAATGACAAAAATTCATAATCTATTGAATAGCCAAAACTTGTTCATAACCCATCTCTTAGAAAGTGGGCATCATCCTCTAGACTAATTATTGATGTTTGGGGGGTATTGGAATCTTTAGGAAAACCTTGAGAAAATAAGTAGAATTATTGACTGTTGTCTGCAGTAGTCTATAAGGCTGGACCATCTCAGCCAGCATACTTGAAGCTGTTCTGGATGCTGGACCACTTGGGCCATCCATTTTTATTGGTGTCTTGTCTCCTTGTTCTGAAAATACATAAACTTTTAGAAGTAACATACATGTCTGTATTAATACAAGTGTAGACTCTATATTTTACATGAGTCAGCCAAAGGTGATTTTTTTGTTTTATGTTTGAGCAGGTAAAACATACATCATATGTCTTGTAGTTCTTCTAGGTTTTTACTTTATGTTTGTAGCCAGGAATTCTTCCTCAATCAAAACTGATCATCTTTAACTGTGAACAAATCTACAGCCTTTTTTTTTCTGTAAAAATAAAAACAGAACCTCTTTCCCAAAGTAATGTATTTTAACATATCCATTTTGAAGTCAAGACATTTTAAAAATATGTAAGTTGGCTTAATCCAGCAGCATTTACAATCAAATGTCCCTTAGCAGCTATCACTCCTTCCTCTGAAGGCAAAAAATTAAAGTCAATATAATAGCATACATTGTATAGAATCTTTGTGTATTTTCCATCTTTACATGGCTTTTTTAATATTACTTTACTCCATTTAAGTATTTTATTATTTAAAACTACATGTTTTAATCTATGATTTTATATATCATTCTCTTCTCTCAACTAAGCCTATGTATATTTTCAAACTTGTTGTAACTATTCAAAGACTTTTTTTTCCTTCTGCATCTGTATTTGCTACATATCTGTAATCTTTTCTGTCTCCATAAGCAAAACTTAAACCTGCCATGAAGCTTAGTTTATGGTGTACTTGGTGGGGCTTGCTCTGGCAGCAACTCAAGCAGCAATGTCTGGGAGTCATGTCTCTGTACTGTGGTCAGCATTAGAGGCATGAGAATAGGAAGATGTGTTTGGCTCAATTTTTGTGTGTTTCAAACATTTTTAAAGCTTTCTCATGTTTTGTATGGATCTATGTTGTCCAATGTTGGGCACCATTTATAGACAGACTTTTCTCTCCTACCTGCCAGGTCAAAAATAACCTACACAGAGACTTAGTATTAATTGTAAATGCTCGGCAGATAGCTCAGTCTTGTTACTAGTTAACTTACATTTTAAATTAACCCATATTTCTTATGTGCTCTCTGCAATGTGGCTTATGGCTTGTTACCTCATTTTCTGCACATCTTGCTTCCTTTGCATCTGTTGGATTCTCCTCTGATTCACCCTTCTTCTTCCTAGTTTCCTGAGTTTGGTTGTATCACCTATTTCTGCCTGGCTACTGGCCAGTCAGCTTTTTATTAAATCACTTTGAGTGAAAAATGTTTACAGTGTACAAAAGGATTATTCCACAGAAGAAGATGCACAGAAATCAGACACTTTTACAATAAACCATTGTCAAGATCTAAGAATTTCTCCAAAGATGAATTTTTAAGTGTATATGTAGGCAAATCACTAATAACTATTTTTAATATGTTTAACTTTTCTAGTCATCAGAGAAACAAATTAAAACTATTTTCAGATACCATCCTTACCCCAGTCAAAATAGCTATCATTAAGAAATAAGACAACAGATGTTTGGATGTGGTAAAAAAGGAACCCTCATTTACTACTGAAAATTTATATAAGCATATGGAGAGTACTTTGGACAGTCCTCGAAAGCAATTTTAAAGCTATCTTATGAACCACCTACACCATTCCTTGACATATTCCCAAAATAGTTCATATCATATCACAGATATACCTACACTTATTTGTTCATTTTATCTCAATCTACTACAAGAAAAAAATTCAGACTAATGGAAGTGTACATTATCAAATGAATTGATGATTAAAATATGGTATATAATACATGTGTGAATATTTTTCATTTATAAACTAAAGTGAAACTTGCAGGAAAGTTGATGACCTGGGAAGTCCAATATCAAGCAAAGTAACCAAAACTCTGAAAAAAAATACGTATTTTACATCATATGCACATCATAACTTGTGTGTGTGGGCACACATGTGCATGTACATGCATGCATGTTTGGTAGAGTAGGTCAGTTTATTTGATTGGCATTATCAAGTATTGAGCATTATTATGGCTATAAGACTGAAGATTAATTTGTAACACCAATAATTCCTGTGGCATATGGTAGGGTACAAGTCATTTCCACAGAGTATATTAGTGATTCTCACAGATTAATCCAGATTTAAGAGCCATGGCAAGCATTAAAAAAAGTTAACAACTTTTAAGAAATCAGTAGCCTTAGTATTTTATTACTTAACCTCTAAACACTGAGGAGGATATTAGAATGCTTCCAAATATCTGGACTAATTGGAGTTAATGACAATAAAGTCCATTAGCAATGAAAACATTGACACTGAGGTAAATGAGGGGCTGGATGAAAAGTAGTTTTCAATGTTGGGTCACTTGACTGTCTGACCCAAAGGCAAGGTCAATGCTTGTTGTTAGGTTTATTGTTCAATTCTATATATGTCTAGAGTGTGCTTATCCCTTTATAGAGGAATGCTAACTTTTTTTAAAATTAGATTTATCATTTTCAGGTTTCTAATGGCTATGATATAATGAATTCAGAAATTCATGTGCTATTCTTTCTAGATTAAACAAAGCTTTAGTTGGAAGAACTCTTCAAAAATGGAAAACATGACCTACAATCAGAGCTCTCAGAAGAGAAAAGAATCTTATGAGAATGACTTTTGCACTGTCTTTAATTAAACTTCCTCTAACAATAAGAAAGCAGGATTTGGTCTATTTCTGATTGTGCCATAAATCAAAATCATCTAGGAAATTGGTTGAGAGGAAGCCTCAACAAAGTTTTTATTTCAGCTCCTTTAAAAAATGCTTCCAAGTGCTGGACTTCTCATGACACAGGCTGCTGGATTCTGGGCGCTTATTTTGGAAGATTGGTGCAGAGAAATTTGAAATCACTTCTACTTTTTTAATTCATGTGACTGGATTGCAAGTATCTTTGAGCCCTTGATAAACTTTCTGTGGAAGCACTATGAGTCATAATCTTACATAACCTCTTAAAATGTCCATGTGGGTGCTAAAATATTAAATCCAACAATGGGTATTTCAATATTTCATTTTTGGGCTAATGTTGGTTTTGCTTTTAGATAGTAGTCAAGACTGAGGAAACATCATGGTGATAAAGTGTTTCTTAAAATTTGACAACCACACTGCGCATTCATTTTACTTGTTCCAAACACTTTTCATGCACCAAAAGTTAAAATTTTAAGAAAAATAAGATATACAGTTATAAAAATTCCATAAAAATTCAAAGAACAAAAACATTAAAATCCACTGTAAAATACATGTTTTCAACTATGTTAGAGACTACAGCTGTCATTTTTCTTCTCCCATCCCCAATTTAACTGAAATTTCTATTTCAAACTAAAAATGTCAACACAAAAATAAAAATGCATGTGTCCATTTGACTTCTAATAAAAAAGAAGCGAAGTAAAAAAAAAAAGCCAAAGAATCATGAAAGTTAATAGTTCCCATATAATTTAAAAGATCATTTTAGTTCATATTTTCATGTATAAATATAAAAGTGTGAGATCACCTCTACCTACATTCTGATGTTCTATCTAAATGCTGAGGTTTTCTGTTTTGGAATAAGAATACAATAGGTAATTTGTTTTCTGAATTGGATGACTGAAATTCTTAAAAGATGACTTCCAAGGATGAAGCTCAGTGGTAAAGCATTTGCTTAGCATTCCTAAAGTTCTAGGTTCAATCCACAGTTCCACACAGGTATATTTTGGGGATAGAGAGATGACTCAGCAGTTCAGAACACTTGCTGCTCTCTAATATGTCTCTTGTTTGGTTCCTAACAGCCATGTCAAGTGAGGCATAGCCATCTGTAGCTCCATCTCTAGGGAATCTGATGCCTTCTGACCTTTCCAGGTACTTGAAGATATATCACAGACATACATACATGTAAATAAAACCAATATATCTCAAAAATATAAAACACAATTTCAATATAAAATGGTCATATTCTTTAGACAAAGTAGCATTTACTTTTCTAGTATATGTAAATGAATAAAGCTGTTTCATAGACTGGACTTTTTGAATAATTGCACAGCAAGGTAAAAGTTTCAGATGCTATGTTATCCTTAAAATATATTTCTTAATTTTTCAAATTAAAAGTTGGCTTAGATATTATTCTTAAAATAGGACATGTTCTAAGCTTTTGAAAAAGAAGTCATAAATCACATTGATGAATATTCTGTGTATTTTCAAGTCCCAAATTCTACTCAACATAGTTTAAGGATTCATACTTGTATTTTAGCTTTAAGAAAGGAACTGAAAGAGAAAACTGTTTAGTTATTTAAAAAAAAAAATAGGTCTTGAAACACAGACATTCATAGTCTTGTATAGTACTCACTGAAATCCTTAGTTACAATATCATTTCAACCTAAAGAATGAGATAATTAGGTCAGAAAATTTATCATTTTTACCTGTGGGCACACAGTCCCAAAGTTGCAAAGATTATTCAGCAATTTTCAAATATTGTTCTGGATATGCAAAAATCTATTTCTGCCGGACTAAGATTCTGTAAGGCCATGAACTAAAGGCACCTGTTGAAACACTGCTAAACTCATTGTCAGGAAGGATACATGTGTTTTCCCCCAGACAAGACCTACTCTTCCCTAACTTCCAAGGTTGTTTCTTTTTAATCTGCACAGTATCATATGCAGGAGAGATGTTAAGACTTAACAATATCATCCAAAGGAGTCTTAATGCAATAGAAAGTAATTCTAAATAAACCCAGAAAATAAATTCTGTCACAGGTTCAATTTACTTGTCTCCATCTCTGATAAAAGCCAGATTGATTATATTTGCCTATTTAATATTAGTGTACATAATGTGGATATAAAATGTCATGATGAGATTCATATGTTTCTTCAATAAATACATACTCATAGTAATACAAGATTATAAATACAGTTTATATTTATAAATATATATATATATTATAAATTCAAGAAATAATTCACCATGAAGTAATAAACATGAGTGTTTTGAAATTTTGATTTAAAACATGTCTGCCAGTAGCATTTTCTTTTAAACAAATTGTAATAATCTTAGTAATATATTTTTAAATAATTATTTTATTTTATAGTTTGTATATTGGAGGAAGTGAGGTATATGCATGTGAATACAGGCACCCTCAGAGGCTAGATGTATTAAATTCCCAGAAACGAGAGTTGCACATACTTGAAAGCTTCTTCTTGTCATGAGTACTGGGAACCAAATTCCTGTCCTCTGCAAGGACAGTGTCTACTAACCAGTCCCTCAGATTGTCACACTTTTTCTATTCTTTTATTAATAGTTAATTTGATTTCATTAGCTAATGTATTCTCTTATAAAATGTGTAATATTTATCATTTGCTGAAAACTTATCATTTAGCAAGTATGAGTCAATGTGTGTGTGTGTGTGTGTGTGTGTGTGTGTGTGTGTGTGTGTGTATGTATGTATGTGTTTTACTAAAAGACCGCACAAGGTCAAATAATTGTCTCTGGAACAGTGGGAAAGAGGTAGTAATGCACATGCTCCTGTAAATGAATGTCTAAGGGCATCTTATTAAGATGGAAAATGCCCTTCTTCATAAATAAATCCAGCAGTATCTAAATATCTATAGTTAATGATCAGCACCTGTATATCAGAGAGAGGTAAATTGTTACAGCTTTTCCATGAGTTAGATTTGAAAACATATAGACACATAAAAGGATTATAAAATCCAAAACTTGATGATCTTGAATATTTAGGTATTATTTTTTTCCCACATTTTAAGAAGAAATGGAATAAGAACACTAATGATTCTGTCAACCTGTTAATAAGATTGAATTTTTTAGAGAGATAAATACTTTGAAATTTCTCTTTGAGAATTAATGTGTTACAGGAATATTACCTATGCTGTGGACCGATGTCCAATTAGAGTCAGATATTTGTTCAAGGGGTCGGGTTTACATTCATCTAGGAAGGATGATTTTCCCCAGACTCCAGAAAGACTGGCCCCCAAAGAAAGGGAGGTAGGGCTGGAAGGTTGTGCAGGACCTTTGGAGCTGAGAAATGAACAGTGGTGGATGTGTCGAGGCCACGGTAATTGTCTCAGGTTCTTACCTTTATACTTGTCCCCAAGTGGTAAAAAAATGGTAAAAGAAATTGGACTATCTGGTGTTAAATGTGTGGCATTATTAAACCACACAAAAGCAGCATAATTCCACCACACCAAGCACTGCCCCACCACTAGGGAGTATTGACCTACACTTTCTCCAGGCTCTCCTAGTCTGTTTTCTTGCATTGGGTGTTTTCCAAAGCCCTCTCCAGGCGGCCATACCTTGAAACCCACTTGGCCCTCAGACCTTTAGAGGTGCTGTCAACAAATAAAATGGTTAGCCATCCCATTGCCTCTAGTGACTGGTAAGAAAATCATATCCCAAAGAGCTGCAGTTGCTTCCAGCTAGGCCGCTGTAACAAAGCCAGCCTTCTAGGGCCGATTCAGCCTAGTACTCACAAGCACCAGGAGGAAGGCTAACTCAGCTTCCTGGCCACCCTTCCCAAATGTACTGACCGCTGACCTGGCCTCAGCGCTGAGTCAGAGCACAGACTTCTCTTGGGCCGGATCTCCCCCTCCTGATTTGGTGCCACACATTCTCTACCTTCTGTTCAAACATGGTCACTATATCTGAATCCTCCATACAACCCAGTCCATCCAGCATCCCATAGCTGGTAAAACACTGGGAATTTTCAAACAGCAAACTAGGCTAATAGATAGATGATAGGTAGGTAGATAGGTAGGTAGGTAGGTAGGTAGATAGATGATAGGTTAATTAAATATAAAAACTAAATTAAAATAGAATAATAAAAAAAGAAAAAGAAAATAGAAAAGGTGAGGAAGGACAATCTTAAAATCTTTTCCATTTTAAAAATTGGAAATATCACAATACAGGGAATTAAGACCCTGTTTCCTGTACTATGGATGGGATGCAAACAGAAAAGATAAATGAGGAGATAAACAACATAGTTGGGATTGCTATAATGTTGGACGTAATTATTATTGCTTGGTAATTCACATTATATCCTTAAAAATGGTTTGATGAGTATGCCAAATATGGGATATTGACTGATAGGATGCAAACCTTAGAAAAACTTACTAGTCATAAGATACAAGCTTTAGAAAAGGTTACTGCTGATAATATATAAGCCCTACAAATACTTCCTAAAGAAAATAATAAAAAATTGACTAATAAAACATAAGCTTTAGAAATACTAATGAAAATAATAAAAACTTGACTGTTAAGATACAAGCCTTGGAAGAACTTATTATTACAGAAAAATGTTCAGACACAGACAGAGGAGTTTACAACAGAACCTACCTTACCATACATTATGAAATTGAAGAGGAGCAGCCCAAGGTTATCAGAAAACCAACCTTAATTTATCCAGTCACTATACAGGAACAACCACCAAATGACAGGTATCCCTAGGGATATTAAAGCACTTCCTGGACTCCTGTCAAAATGTTAGATTTGAGGAGATTAAAGGAACTAATAGTTTCATATGGTGTGCATTCACTTTTGTGAGGCAGATGTTAAATCCATGGGCAACTAGTAACAGAATTATTCCACAAGACTTTAAAGATTTGTTTACAGCAGTACTGGAAGCCGGTCCTCAGTTACAAGAGAGGACTTGGTGGAAAAATGAGGCTAGGGTCATCAAACAATGAAGTAGGGTTAGAGGTGTTGGAATTTCCCAAGAGAATATCTTGTTAAGGGCAATTATACTGATGTGCAAAGACAGTCTTTATATAATTAACACACCGTGACTCTATGTTATACAGCAGCTTGGAATGCTTGGGTAGAGTTTAAGAAGTTGGAAAGACAACTGAGTCATTTATTAAAATTATACAGGGCTGGATTTGGAATTAGAACATGGCTCTCTCTTTCTCTAAACCCAAGTATGTTTGATAAAAGAAAATCCAAAGTCTCTGATGTAGGACAGAAGAAGACCAAAATCTAGGGACCAAAATCTTTTGTCAGTAATCTCATATTCCTCAGATTTATTTTGACTCTTTAAATCTTTTCTTAAGGTATAAATACTTTCTCAAAATTTAAACTTTTTTGTCGAGAATTGTCACAGCATGGTATGTGGGTTCATGCAGATCCATGGAAAGAAGACTCAGAGGCACCTTAAGAATGAATTCAGCCTTTCTCAGCTGCAGGGTTATCCAGCCTCTAAGGAATGAAAAAATTTCCCTTCTCCCAGGGCATTTTTATTTTTCTCAATATTTACACTTTAGCAAGTTGATTTCTATATGCTCAAAACAACCTGAAAGGAGCTCCCAAAAATACAATGCCAAGTGCAAATTCCTTGATTTAGCAGGTACTCTGGTTTGCTGGGTTTCCTGAACCAAGTTTTGCATAGGCCTTTGTATCCTTGGGAGAATCAGAGACAAGATTCACATAGGGCAACAAGAGAAACAAAAGGTATCAGTTAAACCAAAGCTGGATTAGGGCTAGGTGCTACTCTTTGGAGGTAGGCCAGGAGTAGCTCAGCAGGAATGCAGCCATACCTTTTGTTTTGATATTAATGGTCTTAAAGAGTACTAATTCTAACCTTAGGCTTCATGTAGCTTCCTGTCCATGATTTCAGGTTTGAGTCTGAAGCAGGTATTTAGGAATTAAATCTGTATATCATAGATGTATTTAAGAGATTATGTCATTTTAACCTCCTCAGGATTTGCTGCAGATGACATTTAGTACGTTTAAGTTTTGGGCAGGGAACAATGACCATTCCTAACTCCAAAGTCTTCAAAGGTAGATGAGGCCCCACAACAATGTTTCCACCTGGATTGTGGTTATTCCACTAAGCTGACAAACACCATCCAAAAACCAGCTTTGGACTACAAACTACTCAGGACAGTTTCAAGACAGTTAGTTAAGATAGTCCAGCCTGTTAGACTACTCCAACCAGGACTTCAAATAGCCTGTAATTGTCCTGTCCCACCAAGATTGGACAACACCTGGATTCCCTGGGACTTGACTATTTTCTGTTTTCTCAGGGTCCCCTAAATATGCAAGCACCCATATCAATAGGCAATAGTCTAGGAAACACAACACTCACATACCCAAGAGATGGGGTGGACAATTTTTGGTTGTTCAGTGGATTATAGATAGTTGTCATTGTTCCTGGGGGTTGTTTTCAATTTGTTACTAGTCATGGTCAATAAAACACTATTCAAAGGAGATTGGATTTGGGGGATTTCTTTCTGAAAAGAAAAAGAGGGGATATACGAATGATAGGAAAAGAGGGTATATTATTGTGGCTACTTTCATTCTAAAAGCAATTATTGATCTCAAAAAATTCTACATTGGTATGAATTTTTGTATATTGACACAAATTTAAGGTTATTTTTGTTATACTATACACGTTTCTACTTTTGTTTAAGGTATTATACCTATGTAAATCATTTAATTATGCAATGTAAAGTTTTAGTCCTTAAAAGATATCTAGTATAATAAACACAGGTTAATAGTCATGCATAATTATCAAACTTAAAGTCATGTTAAGTATGTTTTCAAGGTCATAAAGATATATTTTACATAGATAGGTAATCTTTGAACACTTCAAACTTACAGAATAAGGCATTTAAAATTTCTTAATAACATAGGCTTTTCTTGACATTGAGACACATCTGCTCCTAGCAACACTGATCTACTTCTAAAAAGGATGTTGGGTGTTGAAGAACCTCCATGTTGGACTTTATATTCTTTGTGGCAAAAGCTAGCCATTTGGGCAAGAAACTGCCATTGCCTTGACTACTGATAGTATGCTGTCCAAACTGGATAAGGAGGACACAAGAAAAGTGACTGCCAAACTTTGCCAAGACAGGGTAGGACAGTCCTTCAAAATTTCCAACTTCTCAGAAATGTCTGTCAGATATTCTAGGCCTGTAGGTAAATATAGATGCCCCAACATTACAGAGGAATCTTGGGTAAGTTTTCAGGAAGCCAGCTTAATTTTGGAAGTTGTTTGCTCTGCACTTCCTTTTTAATCTGGTATAATATATGATTCTCAAGTCTAGGATGGAGTTGAAGACCAGATAGTTACAGTTACAATTCTCCTTAATCATGGTAGAAAATAAATTAAGTACAAAACTTTGTACTTTTCAGGAGAGGATAGTTAATGTAGTAATCTCTCTGAATTTGCCAATTACACATACACTGGACATTGAGAATGTATTTCTTATTTGATACTTGTTATTGTTGTATGTAGTTTAATTTTTGTTAAGGTTATTACTTTTCCTTTCTATTTAGGCAATACCTGATAACCATTGTTATTGTATATAGTTTTACTTTGTTGGAGTTAGAAACTTTCCTTTTTAACTTTTTAGACAAAATGGGAGAAAATCTTATCTATGCTGTGACCTGATGTCCAATTAGAGTCAAGCATAGGTTCAACAGGGTGTTTACATTCAGCTGGTTGGGATGGATCATAGTTTCCCAGAACTCAAGAAAGAGTTGTCCCTGGAGAAGGATAGGTGGGGCTGAAAGGTTGTGCTGGCCCTTTGGAGCCAGGAAGCAAAAGGTGGTTGCTGTGTCATAGCTGTAGTGATTGTCAAAGGTTCTTATCTTTATATTTGTCCCCAAGTTTTTTATTATAATAAGTGATAAAGGAAATCATAATATTAATGGAAATCTTTTTATTCTTACATTCTACCTATTTTCTTTTGGTGCTGAAAATTGGTTTTATTTAGATTTTGTTTTTGTTTTCTTTTTATCCTCCTGAACCCTCAAATAGAGCAGACCTATTTTCTCTCTCAAACCTCAAATATAAAATGGCTTGACAACACCAGAGGACTTTCACTAAAAACAGAAAATTTCTTCTTATTGCTCATCTAGCAATTAACTGTTTTCAGTATTTTCAGCTGTACTTCCCTCCCCCATTCTTTTGTCACAAATAACATCAAAAGGTAGCCTAGAAAACTGCAACAATTTTTTTCTCTCTTAGGGAATTTGTGTGTCTATCAAATCCTATTATCACTTAAGAGTTCAGAGGCATTCTCCAAACTCGAAGCATGCTCCTAGCTGTGTGTTGGAATTTGGGTCACTGTGGAATGTCTGCTATAGTTTGGATTAGGTTTGTCAATGTAAGATCTACAAGTTGAAGATTTGTTCCCCACAAGGGAGATATGGACGACACGGCAATATGAGAACTATCTATCACTTTTGCAAACAACTTCCTATCAATTTACTGTCACATGGAACTGCTCACCATCAACAAGTTTAGGAACTGAAGAGCCACAAAGAAAATGAAGATACAGTCTACAAAGACCTAGTGGATGGTCACAGACTGTCTCTTCAAACACTATCTTACTGGAGTACTGTATCTTCCCTGCTTTTTGAGGATGAGCATTAAAGCAGCACTTTGTGCTCACATGCTATATTCGCAGAAATGTCCACAGATGATTATTTATATGCAGAAAAGTTGTTCTCCCTTAGCAGTATCACTCTGAATGTATGTGCAAACCATATGATATGTGGCTCTTTACTATCCCCAGTGAGTGAGCTAAAAAGATGAAAACTCTGTTAGAGAGAGAGAGAGAGAGAGAGAGAGAGAGAGAGAGAGAGAGAGAGAGAGAGAGAGAGGATGAGAATAAATGAGTACTCCCTATGTGACAATGTGATTAGAGCACCCTGGAGTTTCACAGGAAAACAACCCATGATATCATGAGGAAGGAAATAGAGGGCTCCCCTTTACATCATCTTTGTTCTTTAAATAAAGCAAGGGCAACATTATAAAGCTACTCTTGTTATGAATGTATAAATGATCCAACTCATTTTTATAGTCTCCTTCAAAGCACTAATCAAAAGATTTACTTGTTGATCATTTTCTTTAAATTGGCAAATGATTATTTCTGTCTATGTATTCATAATATATTTTATACTTAATCTCCACTAGTCCACAAGGAATAGCTAAATATAAAGTCCTAAACATATGAACACACTGAAGGACAGATAGATATTCAACTGCCTTATTAAGCATGTATTCAAAGGATGCATATTACTTGTATGAGGGGAGTGCTTGAGCTGGGTGGGTCATAGAGGTTTTTTGAGTAATAAAGTTTCCAAGTCTGTAGAAAAAAATCATTCAGAACAATACTAGATCTGACAGCCCTAGGCCCTGTGTCTAGCCATTATGGCTGCACAAGAGCTTCACAGCCTTGAAAACATCTGCCTTCATAATGAATACAGAGTAGAACAACTTGAGTCATTTTAAGGATGAAGTCGTTCACATCACCTCACTACCTTACTAGAATTTAAACTATGATGTCAACTCACAAAGGATCTCTTTATCCATCAATACAACTCTCCTGGTATGATCTACAGATAGTATTTATATATTTTCGTTAACTGAGCCTCGTGTGTGTGTGTGTGTGTGTGTGTGTGTGTGTGTTTATTGATGTGAGTGCAGGTATGTGAGGATAATTTTGACCCTTGTTCTTCTGGTGAGGTACCATCTGCCTTCCTTTTTTTAGAAACAGTCTCTCACTGGTCTGGAACTTGCTGAATATGCTAAGTTGGTTGCCCAAGGAAACTCAGGGATCTTCTGCCCCATCTCCTCAGTGCTGAGATTGAGAACTCATAATAAAATGCTCACCTTTCTGGGACTCCAACATAGGTACTCCTGTTTGCATGGCAAGCTCTTTACTGATTTAGATGTCATCTGAAACCATTATTAAGCTTTAACAGAAGTTGAAATTTTTGCTTCTTAGACAAAAAAAAAATAGGTTATTTTTCAATAGGGCAACGAACATCTTTACAGCACAGACTTAGAAATAAAACTGTTTTATAATTGACATTGTGTCAAAAGAAACACAAGAAAAATTAACTCTAATAAGAGGAGAATTGTACAAATATGCTAGTGCAGTTGACATATGGTAGTTACAATATAAAATGATGTTCAATTAAAAATAGAAATCTCCCAGAGCAAGATAACAAGCTGTAGGGAGGGAAAAGTCCCTCCAAAATGAGGAGAATCAACCATCCCAAGGAGCTCAATGACCCATATCATAACGATGACCATGACTGTGAGGGGAGTGTAAAGACAAAATGCTGCTCTCACATAGAAGGAAGAAAGAAGTGCAGATCGAATCTGAATGGCCAGAGTATGCAAACACAGATTCAGGTTACTCTAAATGTCATGTTCCCATGTGGAAGAGTTGAATTTCTTTGTGCTGGAATTCTTTTCTCTCTTTGAGGACTCCAGAGTGATGAAGTCTCCATTCTCACATCCCTGTAATTTTTTCCCTGTCTTTCTATTGTATCTCAGAATCAGTCAATCAGCCTTAATCATTTAAATGTTGCTTCTCCTCTCAAGCCCTTCCCAGTTTCAGTCTACCTGGCAACCAATGGACAAAGTATCCTGTTATCCTGAGTACACTCTCTGATTCAGGATGCAATAGTCAGTGGCCATTCTTTGACAAGACTTTTAAAGTTCTTTCGATGCTACAGCATGTGATAGTATCCTTGGATTTCTTTTTTTTATTTTATTTTATTTCATTTTACTGATTCTTGGGAAATTTCACATCTTGCATCCCAATCACTCTCATTTCCCAGTCCTTCTATGTCTGTCCCTCTCCTTTGTGATCCCCTCAAAAATTAAAAAAAATAAAATATAACAAAGATGATGATGATAATAATAAGGAAAAGTCCAATATGTGTTATCCATCCACTTACTGGAGCATGGTCAATGTCTCAGTGGCCTCCCACTTAAATAGACCTGAATCATTCCCCTCCCACATCCCTACCAGAAGCCATCAATTGTGACCTAACCTTGGCATCGTTATCATGCTCCCTAAGAGTTCTCTTTGGTAGGTGATTGTTTAGGCTATTATCCCTTTTTTGGTGGGAATGATAGAGACTGTCGCAGAAGCCTTCCATGCCTCTCCCTCTCAACTGTGTGTCTGTGGATTTCTTACAGTATTCATAGTTGCATTTCATGAAAGCTGCCTTTAAGAAGCAGCAATATATTGACAAACTTTAAGCTCAAAATTCCCTGAAATATCCAAGTGCTACTTAAGCTCTGTGTGCCAAAGAGGGCTCCACTACCTTCTACTTAAATCTGTGTTTTTTTGTTTGTTTGTTTTTGTTTTTTTTAAATCAGGAATCTCATAAAAAAAAAACCAGTCATGGGAATAAAGTCATTTTGTTTAGAACCCCTCTTTTTTGCACTTAAACATATATCTAACAATAATTACAGAGGGAATTTTTTTTATGAGAGCAGCAGATATGAGTGAAGAAATAACTAAAAGGCAGTACTTAAAGTGCACATTTTATTGAGACAAAGATGGCATGGGTTACATTTAACAAGACTTGCACCAAGTAATGGCAAAAGCAGGTATTAGTTCCCTTTTCACTGAAACAACTATTAATAAATTGAGAAAGCAGCTGCACTGTTTCTTAAATGCCAGTAGGAAAACTATTTGAAAAAGAATAGTCCTCTCCATGCAGTAATTTAGACTCACTCTCAATAAATGCAACCATCTTTTTTTTTTTTTTGAGGGGTTTGTATTTTAGCTTTCAACTCTCAGGTCAAACTCTATCACTTAGGAAAATTGGAGCAGGAACTCAAGATATAAATTTGGAGGCAAGAACCGAAGAATAAACCATGGAGCAACCCTGCTTACTGGCTTTGTTCTTCAAGGTTCTTTCAGTCTGCTTTCTTGTAGCACTCAGGATTAACTGCCCAAGGATGGCACTGCCTACAGAGCTGGGTTCTCCCATATAAACCATTAATCAAGAAAATGCCCTGCATGGTTGCCCACAAACCAATCTAGTGGGAACATTTTCTCAGTTGAGGGTCCCTCTTTACAGGTAACTCTAGCCTGCCTCATGCTGACAAAAAGACTAAACAGGATACCATCATTCTGATGGTCTACAACCTGGCCAGTTGGGGTAATAGCTGGTGAGATCAGGTATCACCACCACAAATGCCACAAACACTGTCTAATAATAACTCCAGATATTAATGCAAGTCCAGAACCACCCCCAAAAGAATATTAACTAACAGATTAAATTATAAAACAGGTTCTATCTTTCTGTTTCCTCCAAGAAGCACACCCCACTCCAAGAACAGACACCATCTTAGGGTAAAAGGACAGAAAAAGATATTCCAAGTAGAGGTAGGTTTTCTACTAGCTGACAAAGTAGGCTTGAGGCTGAACCTAGGCAGAAGAGAAAGACAAGGACACTGCACACTCTTTTAATACAGAAAAAAAATCCACCAAGAGGGTATTATAATTATCCACATTTATATACCAAATACAGGGAACTGAGCATGAGTTCTCTGCAAGAGAATGAACTGCTCTTAATCTCTGAGATATCTCTCTAGCCTTGGTCCAGTTTTTTGATGCAGGCGCTTGGTCCTACAAACTTTCCTGTCCGAGCTGCCTTCACTTTATCCCGTAGATTTTGATATGATGTATTTTCATTCAGTTCTAGAAAGGTTTACTTTCCCTTCTTGATTTCTTCCTTGACTCAGTTTTTACCCAGTGTGTTGTTTAGCTACTTTGAGTTTGTGTTCATTCTCCTGCTTTTATTGTTGATGTCCATAGTGGTCAGTTAGGATGCACAATGTTATTTCAGTTTTCTTGTTTTCACTGATACTTGCTTTATGTCCTAATATGTGGTCAGTATTTGAGAATGTTTCAGGTGCTGCTAAGAAGGAAGTGCATTCTCCAGTGTTTCCCTGTAATGTTTTGTAGATCCATTTGATTTATGATATTTAACTACAGTTTACCTGTTTTTTTTTTT
>CABHPQ010157890.1:24416-35861 GCA_902168405.1 Peromyscus aztecus | reverse complement strand
CTCTCTCTCTCTCTCTCTCTCTCTCTCTCTCTCTCTCTCTCTCTCTCTCTCTCTCTCTCTAATACTCACTGAGTCCATTTCGTGAGACCTGTATGTTCATGGGTGTGAGACCATCTATTGGAACATGTGCATCCTCTCAAGGCCTGCATCCCTGAGGAAGACTGACAGTCCCTTTCCCAGCAGACATCAACTACTGATAGCCCCTCAGACAGGGGTGGGACTTCACAGGTTCTTCCCCCATCCATGCTGGCTTTTGACTGGCTTGATCTTGTGCATACAGTCCCAGCCATTGTGTGTTTATGTGCACCACTGAGCTGCCACATCCAGCAACTACTGTTTCAATACATTCACTCCTTCAGGCCCTTACAGCCTTTCAGTTCCCTCTTCTGCCATGAGCCCTGAGCCTTGAGGTAGAGTGGGTGTGCTACAGAGGCCCTGTTAGAGCTGGCCATAAGTCCTACTTACTCTCTTGACATTGACCTGTTGCTGGTCTCTGAATTAGTCACCATTTCCTATAAAAGGAGCTTCTCCTCTGAGAGTCGAGAGATGCACTAATCTATGGCTATAAAGAACTGAATTTTTGAGACAAGGTCTTACTGTGTAGCTCATGACAATCTTCCTGCCTCAGCCTCCTGAGTGCTGGGATTATAGGCATGAGCTACCCCACCTGACCACCTTATGTACTCTGATGGAAACACTGTAAGCCAGAAGTTCAAACCACCTCTGTGCAAAGGGTATACAGCAGATCTAGAATATGTTATTTTCATTATCAAGAAGCAAGATCAACTTAAAAATAAAGTTTCAGGGGCCCACGAGAAGCCTTGGCAGGTAAAGCTGTTTGCTGTAGAAGGCTGGCACCCTATCTTAGGTCCCCAGAACCAAAGTAAAGGAGGACTGAGTGACTTCGTAAAGACTTCTTTGACCTAATACATGTGCTTTGGCATGTGTGTAGCTGTACGCGTGCGCGCCTGTGCACACACATATACACACACATTGTGTATATACACGATGATGATGATGATGATAAATGTTTCAAAAATTTAAAAATAAGTTTTAAGCGTAGACTATTATTTGGATCACTGTCAACCCTGCTTAGTAATAACATTCCTAGCTGTGTGTTTTCTAAGGTGCATTTGGGAAAGAGTCACTGTAGTCATAAAGAAATGTGTCATGGTTCTTTAAGCCACTTTGGAGCCAAGATTGAGCATGTATTTTTCTCAATAACTAGGTTTCATTTAGGCATATAGAATAAGGTGCAATAAGATGAAATGTTTCTTTAAAAGTACATATTTAGTTAAGAACAAAGAAACAGAGCTACCCACATGCCGCTCAAAGTAGAGACTGGCTAAGAAGTCTGGAAAAAGAATGGTTCACAGAGGTGTGCAGAGCAGTTATGTCTACATACTCTCCTTATCCTCTCCACTCCAAGGGAAGTTTTCTATCGAGGAAGTCAGGACTGGCTAGGAAGACAACGGTGATTCCTCTAACAGATTCTAACCACACTTGGGCATACCCATGGCTTGTCATAAGCGATCTCCTGGCTTTATTGAAGTAGTCTATCTTTACCCCTTGGCACTCACTGGGGACTAATGATATGCAGACCTGACACAAAGCCCTGTAAAATATTATGCTTTAGTAACTTCTAGTTAAAATTTTCCTTCTTTTTTCTTTTCTTTCCTTCTTTTTTTTTTCCTAACCGAGGCCAAGGTACAGTTTTGTCACTTGATTGTGAAGTCTGTATCTTAAAGCTTGGGCAGAGTTTTTAACACAATAAGCTTACATCATGAGCATATTTGCAGAAGCATATACTTTTCGGTAAGGGAAGGCAGATGGAGATTATTAAAAAGTTATAAAGTAAATGACAGCTGTTTCCCTGGAGGCCTCTAGAGTGCAAAGATGTCATTAAAACCAAAGAGCCAACCAAACTGTCCACTTTCAGATCCAGAGTTCGGAAGAGGAAGATTACACACGTATGAAAAGCGAATTAGAAGAACCAAAGCGGGTACATCATGGCATGCTCTTCCAATTAACAAACATTATGTTATTATTGCTTTATCACTAAACATGGTTCTAGAAAAGAAAACATGGGAACTATCCTGATGTTTGAATTGTTTCCTTCATTCAGTGTTATACTTCAGGTGGGAGATTCTAAGTCAATGAAAGATCTTTCAACACAGGATAGGACTCCTGTGAAGATTTCTCTCTGACTCATCGGATGTTAAAACCAGGTCTTAAGCCAATACAGATGTTTCCACCCTTTCCATTGGAGTCTATTCCTGGCATTAGCCAGGTCTACAATATCCACAAGGTTATTCTTAATTTTCCTTTGTTTAAATCAAGCATTTAATTCTTTTAGCCAATAGAGCCCCCATCTACCATACGCAAAATGCGGCACTAACACATCCAACCAAGCACGCAGCTGTCAACAGCTGGCTGACACAGCTCAGAAAGGGGAAGGTAACATTCTGCTCCAGCTCCAAACACAGCTCTAATATTTACCTTCTACTTTGAAGATAGTAAAATGCGGCCGGCAGTGGAAGGAGCCCAAGGCGTTACCTGCGCAGTTCATCCAGAGGCCCTGGTAAACCCAAGTGGCGGTGATCACAGAGGACGCACGGGTGGTCACTTTCCACTCATTGGATGTAGTGGCAGCCACGAGAGCACCAAACCCTCCGACACCGCACACCAGAGCCGAGATCTGCGCCCTGGACATGTCACTCAGCCTTGACTGCTGTTACAGTCCAGACAGAATGCTTTGGTGGTCTAGGCATGCAGCCGCCGGACAGAACTTCCACGACAGTTACAGCCAGCCCATGCGGGTAGGTGACAGTGCTTCATGCTCCAATGGCTGGAAGTGCAGGAACTTAGAACAAAGTATGACTCACTAGCATCTCAGAGACAGCCTAGAATAATCTTTCTAATTCTCTATTCAGATACCAAAATTCTGTAGATGAATTTTAAAGGTTTTGGTACAGCAGATATTTTTTGTTAGCACCAAAGTTAATGCTTAATTTTCTGTTAGCTTGGAGGTTAGTGAACCATGCAATGATCAGATATTACAAAGTACAGATTATACAGTAACATTCAAAGCCTCCTTATTTGACCAATTTCTTTAAGTTTACACGGTTTTTAGTCTTTACGTACATGGAGCCATGTACATGTACATGCTGTACAGGTTCTCCCGTAACCTTCTTAAGCACAGTATTGTGTATATGAGATTTATCCGTGGCCACGAGTGTAGCTATCGCTCCTCTGACAGCTGGATATATTATTTCAATAAACACATAGGTCACAGTTCATCCACGCTCTTTGAGATGAATATTGTTCCCATTTCCTCCTCCATAATGACTAGCCCAACACAGACACTACTGCACCTTCTCCCCTGTGAACCTGAGTGAGGGTCCCCAGGGTGGAGCTTAGAACACCATCTTCCTAGATGATCCTGAATTACCCTCCTGTGTAAATCCAGCACACATCTGTCCTCACGATGAATAAGTCCTCATTGTTCTGGTTCCTAATACTTGACACTGTGGAGCTGAGAATTTTAAAATTCTAGACAACTTGATGGAGATTTAAAAAATATGATCACTAATTTATATTTGTCACTAAGAAGGAGGCTGGAGCATGTTTGTGAGATCGATGATTAACCGTGGTTTTTGTCTGTCATGAAATGTTTGCTTGTTAATCTGTTGCATTGTTTGAGTTGTTCAATTGATTTTTAATTCTATAAATGTATTTGGGATAATAGTCTTTTAATGTTATGCTATAAATTTCTTCCTGGTTTGTAGATTATCTTTAGGTGGCCATTTGAGAAAGTCTTTACTTTTAAAATCTGTGTGTGTGTGTGTGCTGCATGTGGAGGGCAACTGTAGTGTTGGTCTTCATTTTCCACCTTGTGGGTCTGTTGCTGCTTTGCTACAGCACACACCAGACTACCTTGCCTGTGAGCTCATCCGGATGCTCCTGCTTCTGTCTCCCATTTTGCTGTAGATGCACTGGTATAGGCATGTGCTGGGCTCTACATGACTTTTGAGGATTCAAATTCATGTTTTCACACGTACACAGCAAATGCCTTTACCCTCTGAGACATCTCCCCAACCTTAAAGATTTCATTTTCTTCATTTTTTAAGTGTGTGTGGTGTACATGCATATGTGTGAGCATCTGTGTTTGTACAGGCACATGTGCATGCATGTGGAGAACCAGAGTTGATGCTGAGAATTCTCCTAGGTTGTTCTTCCCCCAGAGCTCACTGCTGTGACTAATCTGGCTAGCCAGCTTGCTTGGGGGATTGAGCACTGAAATTACAGATAGGCCACCACACCCACTAGGCATCTATGTGGGTTCTGAGGATATTGACTCCAGTCCTCATGCATGAATTTTAGCCGTACACCATTTCCCTAGCAATTTCATCTTAATATGGTCACTTTAATCAAAACTTCTTTTAAATTATGCCTTTGAGATCTTAAGGGCTAGGGATGTAGGTCAGTGGTAGAGTATTTGTCTAGCATTCACAAGGTTTTGGATTCAGTTCTCAGTGAAGGGAGGAAGGAAGGAAGGGAGGGAGGGAGGGAGGGAGGGAGGGAGGGAGGAAGGAAGGATTGCCTCAACACCTGTGTGTGTGTGTGTGTGTGCGCGTGTGTGCGTGCATGTGTGTGTGTGTGTGTGTGTGTGTGTGTGTCTGTGTGTGTGTGTGTGTGTGTGTGTGTGTGAGGAATTACCTTGATTACCTGAGTTGTGGTGGTGGGAAGACTCACCCACTGTGAGTGGCACCACTCCCTAGACAGGGAATTCCAGATTGCACAATCGTGGAGAGAGCAAGCTGAGCACTAGCATGCACACATTAATTCACTGCTCTCTGTTCCTGGCTGTGGGTGCCATGTGACTCGCTGCTTCAAGTTCCTGCCACCTGCAATGATGGACTGTCGCCCAGGATTATGAGCCAAACGAACATTTCTCCCTTAAGTTGCCTTTGTTCGGGGTATTTTATCACAGCAACAGGAAAAGGAACCACAACATTCACCACCTGGGACATTTACCCTGGACAAGGGTATGGTCTAGTGTTCGGAGGGCCCATCCACATTCTCTCCAAATCATTTACTCTCCTCCAAATTTTCCATTTGCTCTCTCTCCTATGGAGAAGGTCTATACTCATCTAGGTCCCAACGGATCTTAGGACATTCATTCTTGTTGTGCATGGTGCTTCCACACTCTTAATAAAGCTTCAGGGTTTCTCTTGTTAATTGACCCACTATCAGGCTATGTTGTAGATCCTTGGAGAGTAGAGTTCCCCTCTCCTATACTTTAAAAAGTTCTAGTTTTCACATCTGCATTCTTAAATAGTCCAGAGTTGATCACTTTCTGTCTTGTAGTTTACAATGTATTTTACTTCTTGATAATGAAAGAGAATTCTAAAGGATTTTTGTCAAGCAGTCCCTGCTTTACCATGGATTCACAACATTACCTCTGTCATTTCTGGTCCTAATATTTGTATGGCCTGCTTTTGTCTTCGCTCTTCTCTCCTTGGTCATTCCCCAGCATTCGCTATGCCGCCCTAACTACTCAAATTTGACAAATATGCTTGAGTTTCATGGTGAGCATCTTACCTTGTTCTTTTTTTTCCAAGTACTCTTTGCCAGTCTCTTGTTTCTTAAGGTGGATATATCAAGTTATTCATGCTTGCTGATTTTCTGTATCTGTTCATCAATTCAAAGAAAATACTGTAAAATTGGGTCACTTATTCATAAATAATACACATCTGTTTGTATATTTAACTCATCTTTTTTATTTAATGATGTGTTCTGATTTATATATTTGCGCATGTATTTGTGTGTGTGTGTGAGTGTGTGTGCTCATGTCACAGTGTGTGTACAGAGGATAGAGGACAAGTTTTTGGAAATCAGGTCTCTTCTTCCACCTGGGATGGAACTGTGGGCGTGTTTAAATGCAGTTTAACTGAAGCACCCTGCATAATTGGGGAAAGCGGCTTCCAAGAGTTGTAAGGTCATTGGTGAAAATCCCAGTATATATCTTCTTTACTGATTTCATGCCCTGTGATCTTAGTGACTCACTGATAGGAGAAATGTACTCCATGCCAGAGTGAATGAGGCCAGTTGTTCGAATGGAAACTCTAAAATCAACTTTTAAAATCAAATCCTAGAAACAGGATTGCTCCATCATTTAATAATCCTACAGTTTAATTCACAGAAACTTCTTAGTACTTCCTTAAAATGGGTTAATTTACATTTCTTCATTCTCTGTCTCTGTCTCTGTCTCTCTCTCTCTGACAGTTTTACTTTGTATCCCAGGCTAGCTAGCCTCAAAGTCTCTCTCTATAGCCCAGGCTGGCCTTCAGGTTGCAGTCCTTGCCTCAGCCTCCGGATGCTGCTGTAGCAGGTATGTGAACCGTCGCGCCTGGCTACACTTTAATTTCTAAGCGTCAGTTTGTTTGTTTATTTGGAATTCATTGTACTCCCTTAACTTGGGATTCCTGTCTTTCAGTTGTGACAGTCATTAGTCTCTCTCTAACTTTTCCCGTAACTCTGCTAAGATCTGTTCTCCAGTCTTACACTTCAGCCCCCTTTCAGTATTTTCCAACCTTTCGTCTTTTCACGTACCATTCGGGGAAGTTTTTCAGAAATACACTCTAGTGTATTGATTTTCTTTTTAGCTTTGTTCAGTCTGCTGGCGATAGAAGTTGTAGCCTTTTCCTCCAGATCTGTTTTGTTCTGAGAAAGGGGCTCACTATGCAGCCCAGGCTGGCCTTGAACTCATGATCCTGACTTTCCTGTTGCTGGGGTTTCGGACACTTACCCACATACCTGATATGTAGGGGGACTTTTGAGCCACAAAACCTCAGTTTTATCTACCATGTATCTAATGTGAATTCTGGTCCTAACCCAGAGTACCTGTCTGCTTCCTGGTGGGAATTCTCAGGTGCCCTTTATCTTCTCAGACCTAAGACTCAGACTGAGACGGGAATCCTGTCATTACTCAGAAGGACACTGGTGACAATAGTTATGGGGACGACAAAGCCTCACTTCAATGCCTCCCACTGTGATCTTTGATGAGGCCTTGCTCCAGCCTCCAGCCCTGCACAGTCCGACTCTGCAGGTAAACTTCCTTTAGGAGTTCTCAGACCATCTGTGATCATGACCAGAGTCCGTAGAGCTGCATCGCCTACCGCCTTGCAGTTTGGGCTAGGCTGGCCGGCCAGCAGACCCCAGGATCACCTCTCACAACAACCATCACCCCCCATGGCTGAGGTTACACACACATTGCCACCTTCTGCTTTTACATGGGTGCTCGGGACCCAAACTCAAGTCCTTACGTTTGTATGGCAGGGACTTCACCTACCAAGCCATTTCCCCGGCACCAAAAGCTCATTTCTTATGTGAAGATTCAGACACCGAGACATAAAGCTGAAAAGGTCCCCAGTGGGTGAGTCTCCAAACATTTGGGCCCAGGGCTGCTTTCTTTGTTCACCTCTTACTGGGTTGGGGTGGGGGGATAAAGTCACTCCTCCAGTAGTATTCAGCCAAACTTTGTTCGCCATCTCGGTGTGGAAATTACTAAAAGATCAAATTTAAAATGTATTTTTGATGTCCTACCCAGTTTCCTGGATTTCAGAAGGTAAATGTGGGGCAATCAATTGGTCTTTAATCACAGAAAAAAATAAAATAAAATGAAAGGGAAAGAATTAAGCACAGGAAGAACATTACATTTTAATGTTTAAATTACAGAACACAGTGCTCTAAGTTTGCAGTGGGGGCTGGAGGGAACTATAATTTAATTACAGGCTTCCTCTGAAGGATGGGGAAATCGGTGAACTTTTCTGGGTTAATACACTTTATTGTATCACAACAAAGAAATAATGAATGTCTGAGGTGATGGATATACCAATTATCCTAATCTAATTTTCCACATCATCACACCATGCCCCATGTGTGTGTGTGTGTGTGTGTGTGTGTGTGTGTGTGTGTGTGTGTCATACATACAGTCATGCCCTGTTGGTTAAAAATTAAAAAGAAGCACGGGTGGGGTGGCGCACACCTGCGGTACTAGCCCTTGGGAGGCAGAGGCAGGAGGAGCAGCAGGTCAAGGTCATCTTCAGCTGTAGCAAGCTTCAGGCCAGCCTGGGCTCCATGAAGCTGAGGCTGAAGGCAGCTTCCCGCAGGTGATAATGGAGAGGCGTCCCTGGTGAGAGCTGCAAGCTGCTCAGATGTGCCGCAGTGAGAACTTTAGGTTTAAACCGGGGAGACTGGGAGCAATTGGGAATAACAAAGAACCAAGCCGGCCAAGCTAAACACGAGAGGACAGGGCCCTGCCCCCCCCCCCCCCCACAAGCCTCACACGTGTGAGGCTTAATCTCCTTCTTACGTTCTTGCTCCTGGTGCCGCTAGTCATAATAAACAAAGTAAAGATGGCTTCTAAGAAAGCCTTTGCCTACTTTAGGATAGAGACCCCAGACCATGCCCAGACAAGGAGCTAATTAATGAAGACTGAAGCTACTTCTCAGTAGCTATGAAAACAAAGACAACTTAGTTAATTAATAGCACTGGAGACACTTGCCGGGTCAGAGGCCGGCCGAGTCACTAACAGCTAGCAGACAGTCGAAGTCAATCACTAACAAAGCTAGAGTCAGAGACGGGAGGGCAGCACGTGGACAGAGGATGCCATTTCCCTGGGTGGGCAAGAAGGCAGGAATAGAGGGTGTGGGCCCTCCAGTGGCTTGGTCCGTTAGCCCAGGGAAAGAACCAGGCTCACGGCACTCACCTCCGCCTCTCTGGTTTCTGCCACAGCCATGCAGAAACCTCTCCACAAGAAAGATCACAGGCTCATCCCTCTATTGGAAGGCCTTGCCTTTGTAGCTAGAGTTTTCCTGCCTGGCCCACAGTCAGGACAAATCTCTCTCACCTGCCAGTCCCACAGCTGCTCAGACCCAACCAAGTAAACACAGAGACTTACATTGCTTACAAACTGTATGGCCGTGGCAGGCTTCTTGCTAACTGTCCTTATAGTTTAAATTAATCCATTTCCATAAATCTATACCTTGCCACATGGCTCGTGGCTTACCGACGTGTTCACATGCTGCTTGTCATGGCGCGGCTGGCAGTGTCTCCTCCTCAGCCTTCCACTTCCCAGAATTCTTCTCCTCCTTGTCCCGCCTATACTTCCTGCCTGGCCACTGGCCAATCAGTGTTTTATTTATTGACCAATCAGAGCAATTTGACATACAGACCATCCCACAGCATGCTGTTCTCAGAAGTTTCTTGTTTTTTCTCAATTTCTTGCTTTTTTATCATTCGCCCCAGCAAAGCTTGCTTCTGCTTTGGTTATGTCTACAAGTGTTTGCATTTTTGCTCTTTCTAGTGTGAGACGATGAACTTGAGAGCCACTGTCCCAGATTGACTTTTAGTGACTCTGAGTGTCCAGGATCTTAGGTCCTTAGGTCAATCACAACTATGGGAAAAAAAGGTCCTGTCCTCTCTCTCTCTCTCTCTCTCACACACACACACACACACACACACACACACACTATCACACTATTTTAGGGACAGGGGCTATAGCTGAGTTGGTAGACTACTTGCATAGAACTAATGAAGCCTTGTGTTCAGTCCCAGCACTGAATAAACTGGGGTGGGGGTGGGGTTACATACCTGTAATCCAAGCACCCAGGAGGTAGAGGCAGGAGGATGAGGAGTTTGAAGTCATCCTTGTGTGCGGTGAGTTCAAGACCAGTTTGGGCTGCATGAGATGACATCTCAACAAAACGTTTTCAGAAAAAAAAATTCTTTTGTTTTGTAATCGTGTATAGGCATGTGTGTTGGGGAGTGTGTGTGTGTGTGTGTGTGTGTGTGTGTGTGTGTGTGTGTACAGGTACGTGTGGAAGGGGTCCCCCTGAAACTGGAGTTACAGGTGGTTGTGAGCTGCCTGTGTGGGTGTGGGGATCCAAACTTGGGTTCTCTGTAGGCAGTATGCTCTCTTAACTGCTAAGCCATCTCTCTAGCCCCTCAAAAATAAAAACCACTTTATCATGTCACAAATTTCCGTTTACATTATAGTATGAATTACATATTAGCCTGTGGAGCACAGAACATGTGCTAAATAATATATATATATATATAGATATATAATATATATAATATAATATAATATAAATACCACATATCGCCATGAGGACACTGAGATCCGTGTGCCAGGACAGTCCAGGTTTCCGCAGAGTGCCTGCAGCGGGGACCCCCTCGCACAGGCAGGCACCGGGCCCTCACCTTTCCAGGGTTTTGCGGGGGGAGGGGGGGTGTGAAGGAAACTGTTTTGCTGTTTTACAACCAGACACCACCAGGTCACAGACTCACCATGGTTCAGGCTTCCGTCCTGCAGCCGGCTCACACTACCACCTGCCTGTGCACAAGGGCCAAGTCAGCCTGGCAGGTTGGAGGAGGGCGGGGCAAAGCCAGGTAAGGCTTCACGTGATCTGCAATGCTCAGAGGTTACCGTTAGAGGGCGTGCTTCAGATTTCCCTGGTCAGCTCTCCTGATCCACACCTTCCCATCTCCACCATTAGTGCCTTGCCCTTCCAGGGTATATGGGTCCCTCCCGCCGCCCTCCCTTCCCTCTCTGTAGCTCCCTTCTTCTCTTCTTCCTCATTTCTGGCGGATCATAGGCCTGATGCAGTATCCTCTCCACACATGAAGCTCCTCTCTAACTTGTTCCCTTTCATGCTCTCCACACACCCCACACTTACTCTCTGCACACCTCACACTCATTCCCTTCTGTCCACAGCACATGCGCATTCTTTCTTTTTTGTTTTTATTTTTATTAATTCTTTGGAAACTTCACACCATGCATCCCAATCATACTCATTTCTCAGTCCTTCCATGTCCACCCCTACCATTGTGGCCCCCCAAAAAAATAAAAAATAAAAGTGAACATTAAAAAAAAACCGAGTCCAATTTGTGTTATTTATACACTTACTGGAGCATGGTCAAACTCTCAGTGGCCTGCCCCTTAAATAGAACTGAATCCTTCTCTACCCACTCCCTCGCCAGAAGCCATCAGCTGTGGAGAGCTGACCCCAGCATCCTTATCACACTTTTTAAGAGTTCTCTTCGGTGGCTTCCTGTTGGGGTGGTCATGTTGGGGTTAATTATCATACCCTCCGCACACCCCTCGGCTCTCTGTGCCCATTTCTTTTCTTGCTGTAACAAAAAGTGGTCTAAGGGAAGAAGAATTTATTTGACTCACCATTTGGGAGGATGCAGTCCATCATGATGGGGAACGCATGGCGGCCGGGAGGGAGTTGTCACACTGCATCCGCAGCCAGCCTCCGCAGCCAACATCCTCAGTCAGCCTCCGCAGCCAGCCTCCTCAGTCAGCATCCGCAGCCAGCCTCCTCAGTCAGCATCCGCAGCCAGCCTCCTCAGTCAGCATCCGCAGCCAGCCTC
>CABHPQ010157890.1:0-24406 GCA_902168405.1 Peromyscus aztecus | reverse complement strand
TCAGCATCCGCAGCCAGCCTCCTCAGTCAGCATCCGCAGCCAGCCTCTGCTGAGAGATACGGGCCTGTTCGGCTTGCTTTCACCATTCTTCCTTTTTACCCAGTCTGAGCCCAAGTCAGAGAACAGTTCCACCCACCATCAGTGAATGCCTTCCCTTCTTAGATGAACCTTCCTGAAAACAACCTCATAGATAAGTCCAAAGGTGTGTTTCCATGGTGATTCCAAACCCTAACAAACTGACGATGAATATTAACCACCACACTCTGAACTCCTCAGAAACGTGAGTGTCTATTTGATGGGTGTGTTTCATTAATTTATAAAAAAGGATACTGTGTCGCATCTCATTCTGTTTTGCATTTTCTTGGCTCTATATACGTTTAAGGCTTTTCTGTGCTACTCTCTGAATAGGTAACATATCTAATCTTCTGCTGCCAGAAGACACAGTATGTTCCACAGGGAACACCACCAGTTTTCCTATACATACCCCCGATGAGGGATGGAGGAATGCCTCCCCCTCTCCCTCCAGGAACACTCCAACACACACGGGTGACTATTACATTATAGACTTGTAGGAATATGCAATGAATGAAATGATTTTCTGACTTTAAGGTCTGCATTCCTGTGCTTAATTTGTCACACTGCCATGCCATCGCTCTTGTCCCACCCCATCCACACTCTAGCCATGGAGCACAGTCATTTCTATATAGTCACAGATCCCTGCCAACACTCAGAATTAAGCCAGCTTTCAATGTCTGTCAATATAATAGATGTAAATTAATACTCTTGCTTCAATTCATATTTACCCGAAGACTGAAACCAGACATCTAGTTGTATGTATTTTAATGCTTTAGTTTTTCTCTTTTACATTTATCCATTTTCTTCAGCTAGATTTCTTGGGCAGCAGACATACTTTGAGCGTTCTGAATATCTGAGTTATAATTAACCTTGTCAGCTCTGGCCATCTCAGATGTCCTCCTCCAGGATGGTCTCTAGCTCTGGGATCCTTTCGTTCTGATGGAGTCAAATTTCTCAGTGTTCTGTTTAAGGGTTTCTTCTTTCTGTGGGACAACAAGATCTCTGTGCTTTCCTTCGTAGTCCACAGTCCCTCATTCACAATTCTGAAATCCCCTAAGGCAATGTTTACTAAATCTGGTACCGTGTCAGTCAGCGGGTACCAGGTGGCATTCTGTACCAGGGCAGTGGGAGGAGATGCTAATTACCAGGCTCTGTCTACCTAGAGCATGGTAGCTCTCCCTTGGTACTCCTGGCATTTGGGATCAGGCACTCTCTCTGGTGTGTCACAGAGTGTTTGCCAGCATCTCTACTCGATGTCAGCATCAACCTTCCACCCCAACAGCCATTGATGTCTCTAGATGTTGCAGGATTACATCCTATTTAGAACCACTAGTATATGAGCCCAAATGCGAGAATGTAGGGACTCAAGGTGGTCCCAGCTGCAATGCACAGGGATGAGGGAAGGAATTGGTCTTTGAACCAGGTGACACAGAGGTTTGTAGAAAATAAAATAAAACAAAAACTGCCTCCCTTCCACAGAAGGAACGAGGCCACGGGAAGAGTGCTGCTGGGAGCCACGTTCCCTCCTAACCCGTAGTCAAGGACAGCAGCCTTTCTGCGAGGTTCCAAGGGGTTGCCTCCCAGGCTGAGATCCAGACACAGAAGGGAGAAAGCAGGCTGGGGCAGGGCAAAGCAAAGATACCAGCCATGTGGTTGGTCGTGATAGTCAGTGTGATGGGCTTCAGAATCATCATGTAAAGAAGTCTCTGGGCATGTCTGTGAGGACTGTTACATTAATCTAAGGTGTAGTGGTATTTTATTTGTACTGAAATGTGATTTTATTTGTATGTTAATAAATAAAGTTGCCTAGGGGTCAGAGCTATTAGCAAGCCATAGTGAAAGCCGGTTGTGGTGGTGCACGCCGGTAGGATTTGCTGAAGGAGGCGCACGCCTTTAATCCCAGCACTTGGTAGGCAGAGCTAGGTAGATCTCTGTGTGTTCAAGGATACAGCCAGCATTGGAGACACACGCCTTTAATCTCAATACCAACCATAGAAGACCTGGAGTGACCTACAGACAGGCTGTGACGAGACGGTCATGTGGTTGGGTTTACAACCAATGAGAAGGCAGAGCAGAGAGTCTATTTAAAGACAAACAGACAGGAAGTAGCTCTCTTTCAGAGAGGTCTCTTGGCTGAAGAGGCTAGCTGCAGCAGGCGGGTATGGCTCTTAGCTCTGACCTCTTGGGCTTTTATCTTTACATTGGCTCTGTGTTTCTTATTTAATAAGATAGTTGGTTACAGCTACACTAAGGTGTGGACAGTAGCACTCTGTGGGCTGAGGTCTGTGGATAAAAAGGAGAAAGTGAGCAGAGAACACGCGTCAGTCTCAACCTCCTGATTATTGACATAGGCCAGCTGCCCCCGCTCTCCCTATCATGAAGAACCGATTCCTGGGAACCATGGGCCCAAATAGCCCCTCCCTTCCTAAGCTGCTTTAGTCGGGCATTTGGTCACAGTAGTGAGACCAGCACTCCTGAGCCTGCTCCTCAGGCTAATACACATCTTTTCTTTATTGTGAAACGTCGCACATGTATGGGGGAATATCTGAGACATAATGCCCAACACTGCCCTGCGTGGATATCATGTTCACTGAGAGAAGTCCAGCTGTCCTCACTCTCAGGGCCACTTTGCTCTAGCCTTCACTAGCCTACCGCCCAGTAGTCTAATGACTGGTACTACATTCACAACCTACTGCCCTGCCAGCTCTGTGTATGCATTTGACTTCCAATTCCACAGTGGTTTCCAGATTATTTTCAAAAACAAACAAACTTAAAAGCAGGCTGGCAGAACGGCTTAGCCTAACAACCTAAATTCTGTCCTTGGGCCCCACACAGAGGAGTGACGTAACTGACTCCTACAAGTTGTCCTCTGACCTCAACATGCATGCCATGGAACATGCAACCACATATGTATGCATGCAAAATACAGAGCTAAGTATAATAAAATTCTTTTAAAAACTTAAAACCATTTATTGGCATGTAAGTGGCATAAACTGGACACAGTTAATGCATACAAACTGTTAAATTTGAGAGTATGCACATACTCTTGAAAACATATCACTATCAAGGCCATAAATGAATCTGTCATCTCCCCAAGGTTTCTCCCATGCATTATTACTATTATGGTAAGAGCAACAACTTGTGATCTACCCTCTCAGCAAAGCTGAATTATGCACCATATTGTTAGCTGTATGCCCCTTGTGGAACCCAGCTTTCCAGAGCTTACTTATCATTTTATGTAACTTGACTTTGTCTCCTTTGACCCCTCACCTCCAAATGGTTATTTTCTTGTGCACACTAGCTGTCTTAGTTAGGGTTTCTATTGCTGTGAAGAGACACCATGATCACAGCAACTCTTATTAAGGAAAACATTTAATTATGGTGGCTTACAGTTTCAGAGGTTTAGTCCATTATCGTCATGGCCAGAAGCAAGGCAGCAGGCAGGCAGACATGGTGCTGGAGATGTAGCTGAGTGTCCTACATCTTGACTTGCAGGCAACAGGAAGTGATCTGTCTCACTGAGCATGGCTCGAGCATATATGAGACTTCAAAGCCCGCCTCCACAGTGACACACTTCTATTGTTTTTAACAAAATCTTAATCATTCAATTTTGCCAATAAAGACTCGAGAACTAGATGCTGGGGTAAAAGCCTACTAGCTCAGAGAAGCAGAGAAAAGCACCCAGCTGACCTCCCTCCTCTGCCATCATCCCAGAAGCCTCCTCCTCCTGTGACATCTCAAACCAAAAGGAACTTCCAAACTGAATGTCCCTCCTTTCTGCTTCCTGTGAATCTCTCTCTGTCCTCCTGACTTCCTCTTACTCTCTCTGTTTTTTTCTTGCTCACTTCCTGCCAACTGGTTGCTTGCTCTGCCTCTTGGCCTGTGGTTGACTTTAATCCTGTTTACAATATTCAGGCAGAAAGCTCTTAATTAAAGGTGTGTGCTAGGGCTGAGCCAATCCACAACTAGAATGAGGTTTTTCCAGTAAATAACACAATCTAGGGGATCACAGTGTGACCAAATATCCGGCAACATTTCCCCCTTTTTGTCTAAATAAAAAGGACAGGTTTTAACTCTAACTCAGTAAAACTATTTATAATAATGAAGCTATTTCTGCCTAGTTTCCCAAATGTCCAGTTTGGTTGTATTTGGCAGTTTTAGAATTAAGTATTTTTGAGTTCAAAGTTCTATAAAATGTTAGTGTCTGTCTCATATGAACACAGCAATTTGAATGTCCTGAGCAGTTGGTAGTCTGAAGCTGACCTTTGGGTGGTGTTTGTCAACTTAGTGGCATTCCTGGTAGTCAACCCAAAGGTGTCCACTGTTTGCAGAGAACCTCGGGTGGTTTTCTGGTGGAAAGGGGCAGCCACTTTGTCAGAATGGTGGCATGGTGCTGGTACTAGGCTGGGACTCTGAGCTGGCATTTCAGGCCAGTCAGCTGGAAGTGGGCGATACCACCTGGCCAATTTACTCTTTTTCTTGAGACATTTTCTCTTGATGATCTGTCCTTTTTCTTCAGATGTTTAACTTGTCCAGTGGTCTCTGGATTCCTTAGTTGGATGCTTTTATTCTCTTGGAAAGATAAAAGCAAAACCCTGCTGAAACCCTAACTCTGGGGGGTTCCTTTTTTGGTAGGTTATATCTTTCCTAGGGCAAAACGTATTTTGGCAACAGAAAAAGTATTCTTTCAATTTTTCAATTCTTTCAACAGAAAAATATTCTTTCAAATTCTTTTGAAATTTTGAAACTAAATATACCTTAGTATGTGTGAATAAATATACCTATGTTCTCCTTTCTCTTTATATATATAAATTCAAGACTTAAGTGTATTTATTTTTAGATCACAAAGGACATTCACTTTGAATTTCAGCCTGCCTTTTGCAAAAGGCTTTTAAATTTAAATCACTGTAATTCTTATGTGCCTGCCTCTGTCTCCCAAGTGCTGGGAATAAAGGTGTGAACCATCTCCTTGCTAAGGATTCCTTATAGTAGTTCTTCTCATAGGGTTATGCTGATTTAATTTGGTTCTCCATTTCCCCTTATTTTTTAGTGTTGGGGTAAACTTCCAAGTTTTCCTAATGTATAATCTATCATTCTTGCTGATTTATTCTGAATTTGTTCCCTGACGAATTTTAACATGCTAGTCTTAACTAAACATGATGCTAGTTTGTCCACTGTTTCATTATTTTCAGGCAGTTTGTCTGTCTTGCCTGTATGGGCTACATAAAATTTGACATCTTTGCTAAGTTTTTCTGGGTTTTGCCATTTCCATTCACGCCTCCTACGACCAGATATCTTTGCCATTTATCTGCCAGTTAGTGATTTTCCATTTTGATGACCATGTAGCTATACCTTTGCACACACACCACAAATTGGAGAAGATAGAGATTTTCCTTTTGCTTTCCTAGTTGCATGTCTTATGTGCTGATTTTGTGGTTCCTCCCTCAGTATTGGCCATTGCATCCCCTAGTCTATAGTCTGTTGCTTTCCATTAGTTTGGTTCCATCAGTGGTTGATGAACCACCAGTAAACCTTGCATTAGCCAAATGCTATGACCATTCCATTGGTTTCCACTGTTCAACAGTGCCTCTCTTGGGGGAGGGGTTTAGACAAATGAGCTATTTTCTCAGTGCAGGAAGGCACAGACCCCTTTGCTATCATATCCTGGGCACGAAGGAATTCAGACAGGTACCAGTTCCACTCTAATATCTTTCCTTCCACGGCTTTGGGTGGTTGACAATGACTGAGTGGAAGATTCTCCATGCCTTGTAAATTGTCCAGATTTTTTTCTCAGAGAATATTTATTCTCTGTATATGGAGAGAATTTTTCAATAGAAACCAACAGGCAAATGTTAGTGGACTCCTTTTAGCTTTTATGAAGAGTCCTCAGTTGCCAATTCACCAATAAATATTATATCCATAATTAGGATATTCTTTGGTTCAATATTAGTCAGGGTTGTATGCATGGAGGAGAGCTTACCATCAGTTGCAAAAGCTGCTCTTCATTCCTGTCCCCATTGGAAATTATCTGCCTTTCTAGTAACCCTGTAGAGGTTTTTTTTTAAAAAAAATCTGTAAATATGATATGTAAACATACCAGTTAGGTATGTGTCTGAGTTTTGTCCAGGGTGGTGGGATTGAAGACATGCACCACCACCACCTTGTTTACTCTAACTCTAGGATTTAGAAAACAGCTAATTTATAGAAATCCAGCTGTTTCTGCTGGGATTAAAGGCGTGGACTGTCATTGTCCCGCTCAAATATTTTATCTTAGCTCTATATCACTCTAACTCTTAGAGATTTAGAAAACAAATTTGAACTGCAGTAACCCTTTGAATTTACTTAAAACATTTTAAATGTCTTAACTATGTTTTCAATATCAAATGACAAAAATATCCTATTTATTTAAGAAGAAAACTCAAAAGTAGATGTCCCAGATGGCCTGGGCCATGTGGCAATCTACAGTTTAACATTCTAACATGGAATTAAGACATGTGGTTTAAGAAAACTTGTTTTTCCTTTCATGCCAGTAAGGCAAGTGTGCCTTTGATAAATTATCATTAAAAATATTATTTTTTATTTTTATTTTTTCAAGCCTGATCAAATGAATGTCATTTGTTAGTCTTTATAATTTAGTTTGAGTGACCAAGCTGTCTGATGGACTATCTATCGCCTCTCCTTATTCAAGAGGTCTCTCCTGTTGGAATCTTGTTCTTGTAAAGGTGTAGTAAAAAAGCAGTATTTTAAGTCAATCATCATAATAGAGCATCCTTTAGGAAATAAAGAAGGCAAGGGGATTCTAGGCTGTAAAGAGCCCGTTGACTGCATCACCTTAATTATGACTCCTAAATCTGTTGACATTCTCCATTTTCCAGATTTCTTTTTAATGATAAATATCAAAGAATTCTAAGGACTGGTTGATTCTTCAATATGTTGAGCATTTAGCTGCTCTTGCACCAGATGTTCTAAGGCCTGAATTTTTTTTTATGTCAAAGACCATTGTTCTACCCACATGGATTTGTTAGTTAACCATTTTAAAGATAAGGCTGTTGGTAGCTTTGAAAAACCAACAGCTGTTGTGTCCTGCTTATGTACAACCTGAATGGTCTGTGACTGTCCTTGATAATACCTTTTAATATTTTTCTCAGAAGCATTCTTTATTTTATGGTTTGTTTCTGAGATTGGAGGATGTTCATCTGTGTTTTCCATTGCTGCAACAAATCACATCCCCATAAATTCATGGCTATATTAACCACATGTGGCTTTGATTTTCTTATTTGTCCTTCTGGCCCTATATACTCAATCCATCTTGCACTTTGTTTTACCTGAGATAAAGTTCAAATCTTTATCTGAATATTTGCCTCCTGGAGAGGCCAATGTGGATGCCAAGATTTGGGTGAAATTATTGTGGCATTTGCCTGTGTGTCTACTAAGCCTTCAATTTCACTGCCATCTATTTGTATTTTTAGCTTTGGTCTATGACCATTTATAGCTGTTTGCCAAAATACTTGTTTTATGGCCTCTCCTGAATTTTTTATCTACTGAAGCTGTTCTGTCCTTGATTATATCCAGAGCAGTGTTGTTTTTAACAACAGGCATTAAATCTTTTAATTGCTCTGTGGATGAGTTTCTCTGACACTGATAGGGAATAATTGAATCAAATTTGATACTGGGGTCTGTGGGAGGCCCCTTAAGGCGTTTCCTGATGGCAAAGTGTTACCTTGCCTGTCCCTTGTTGGTCTGCATTCATTAGTCCAATGCCGGCCTTTGCCACACCTTCTGCATACTCCAGAAGGCTGGGGCCTTCTTTTTGGATTATCTCTAGAAAAAACATTGTTTCTAGGAATACCTGGTCTACAATCCCTTTTCAAATGACCTAGCTTACCACAATTAAGACATCTGACATTTTGATTTTTCTTAAAACTTTTAGAAATTACTTCTCCTATCAAAGCAGCATCATAAACATGAGTTCCAAAGTCAGCTTTATTTCTAATCCATTTATTTATTGGTGCCGATCTTGTCTTTAAAGACCTAATAACCCTTTTGCATTCTGAATTAGCATTTTCAAAAGCCAATGATTTGATTAATATTTGTCTGACTTCTGAATCTTATACTATTCTATTTATAGCTGAAATCAATCTTTGTAAAAAAATCAATGAAGTCTTCTTTTGGGCCTTGTCTAGTTTTAGTAAATGACTCAGACCTCTTTTCTGGTTCTTCAACCTTGTCCCAAGCATTTAAAGCCGCTAAATGACACAGGGCCAAGATGTGATCATCACATTCACACTGTCTTTGTAACTCAGAATATTGGTGTTCACCCAGAAATTGATCTTGGGAAATATTAATCCCTCTAGCCCTATTTCATTGTTCTATGGCCCTAACTTCCTTTTCCACCATGTTCTCCATTGTAACTGAAGACCAGCTTCTGATATTGTTGTACCTGAGTCTTTCCAGTCTTGGGGGATAATTCTGTTCTGAGTTGTCCACGAATTTAATATCTGCTTCACATAGGATGAATGCTACCATATGAAATGACCTCTTCCTTAAATCTCCTCAAATCTAATATTTCTATAGGATTCCACTCAACTTCTTGATAACCTTGAGGGAGTCTGTCATCTCCTTGTAGTTCTTGTATAGTAACTGGATAAACTAAGGTTGGTTTCCTAAGAACCTTGGGCCACCCTCTCCAGTTTCATCATGTGGTGGTATGGTAGGTTCTGTCTAAATTCCTCTGTCTGTGTCTGACTCTTTTTCTTATTTTCATTTATAAGTCTTTCTAAGGCTTGTATCTTATCAGTCCACTTTTTATAGTTGGCACAATTATCAAACTACAAAAAAAACCACTGTGACTACTAAGGATAAAATATGAATTACCAGACTGATAGTAAATGTAAGTGGTATTATGTCAGTCTCACTTAAGTCATTTATCTTTTCATTTTCTGCTTCTATTTTCAAGCCATCTAAAGTAGCACTATACAGGGTCCTAACTCTCTGCATTGTGATATTTTTCATCCTTAATGTGGGAAAGATTTTTCATTTTAATATTACTTAACTGTATTTATTATTCTCTCCTTAAGGGCTTCCCAGGTGTCTTACCAAATCTGATGACTTCTTAGTTTGTTCACCTCTGGCATGATTTCTCTGACCATGTGGTCATGTGCCACAGGTTGGAGCACTAAATGTTGTTTTTAACTAAGTCTCTGTCATTCCATTTTATCAAAAAGACTCAGGAGCCAGATGCTGGGATGAAAGCCTGCTAGCTCAGAGAGGCAGAGAAAAGCAACCAGCTGACCTTTCTCCCCTGCCATCATCCCAGAAAGCCTCCTCCTGTGCTATCTCAAACCAAAAGGAACTTTCAAACTGAATGTCCCTCCCTTCTACTTCCTGTGAGAGTCTCTATCCATCTATGTGACTTCTTCTTACTCTCTATGGTTTATAATGTTCACTGTCAACTGGTTGCTTTCACCATTTCTTGACCTATGGTTGACTTTGTTTAACCTGTTTACAATATTCAAGCAGAAAGCTCTTGGATTAAAGATGTGTGCTAGGGCTGAGCCATACCACACCTAGAAATAGGTTTTTCCAGTAAATAATGCACACCCAGGGTTTACACTATGGTCAAATATCTGCAACACACCTCCTCCAGCAAAGCCATACCTCCTGACAATGCCACTCCCTTTGGGGGCCATTTTCTTTCAAAACACCGTATTTCACTCCCTAGTTCCCCAAGGCTTGTAGCCATATCATAATGCAAAAGTGCATTCAGTCCAATTTTAAAGGTCCCCATAGTCTATCACACTTTAAACAATGTTTTAAAGTCCAAAGTTTAAAGTCTCTTCTGAGATTCATGCAATCTCTTAACTGTAATCCCTATAAAGTCCAAATTAAAAAAAAAATAGTTCACATACTTCCAACATCTAATGGATGGCACAGGATATACGTTACTGTTTCAAAATGTAGGTAAGGGAGCGTTGTGATGAAATACTGGACCAAAGCAAGACTGAAAACCAGCTGAGCAAATTCCAAACTCAATGTCTCCATGTTGGATATCAAAAAACTTTTCAGATTTCCAACTCCTTTCAGTTTTGTTGACTGCAACATGCTTCTTTCTCTTGGGCTGGTTCCACTCCCTGTCAGCAGCTCTCCATGGCAGGTATCCCATGACTCTGGCATCTTTAGTATTTTGGGGTCTCCAAAGCAATCCAGGCTTCAAGCTCACAGCTTCATGAAATTGCCTCTCCAGGCATCCATTCAGAGACACCCTGGACACATGCCTGGCAGTTCTTAAAGCATTCAACTGCTTTTCAAATCCACAGTCCCAAGGTCCATATTTCCTTCAAACAAAAGCATGGTCAGGCCTATCACAGCAATACCCCACTCCTGGTATCAAGTTTTGCCTTAGTTAGGGTTTCTATTGCTGTGAAGAAACACCATGACCACAGTAACTCTTATGAAGGAAAACATTTAATTGTGGTGGCTGGCTCACAGTTCGAAGATTTAGCCCATTATTGTTATGGTGGGAAGCAAGGCAGCATGCAGGCAGACATGGTGCTGGAGCTGAGAATCCTTACATCTTGAGTCACAGGCAAAAGAAAGTGGTCTGTCTCACCAGGCATGGCTTGAGCATATATGAGACCTCAAAGCCTGCCTCCACAGTGACACACTTCCTCCAATAAGACCACACCTACTCCAACAAGGCCAGACCTCCTAATCGTGCCTATAATCCCAGGAAGTGATGGCTGAGCATAGAAACATATATAAGGCATGAGGAGACAGGAACTAAAGACTTTTTCAGGCTGAGGAGTCCTAGAGGTAAGACGTAGCAGTGGCTTGTTCCTTTGTCTCTCTGATCTTTCAGCACTTATCCCCAATATCTGGCTATGGGTTAATTGTTAACAGACCATTTTAGAATTCATGTTACAGAAAAGGAAAAAAAGGAACCATACTATTAACTGTCTACCTAAAAATACCTATAATATTCCTAAGTCTGTATATAAATATACGTATATAGTTTAAATGAAAGTTTCCCATCTGGGATGACAGTGTTTTCTCCAGGAGTCCAAGATCACCCATTAAAACCCAACACCAGGCATGAGAAGCTCTCTTTTGAACTGTTGGTCAGGGTTGGTTACCCCCAGAGATGGAAGGTAAATCCCTCCTACTGAAGACGCCATACTTTTCAGATGCAGGAATCAGAGATCCCTAATCTAGAACTGACCCGAGAGCCTCCTTCCTGGGGACTATCTTTCATGGCATCAGTAGGTACCAAGCAAACTCCCAAAGCAGGGAAGCAACCAACAACCCTCCCCAGCCATGACACGTATGAAGTACAATAGCACTCAGCACAGCACAATGACCCTAGGGTGTAAGAGTGGCACACATGTGTGGTAACCAATGGACTGAAGACCTGATCAACAAGAGGGAAACCGCCTGGTACAGGAAACCTAGCCAACTGCCCAGGGCTAGTAACGGAGAACCTACAACCGCCACTTTCCTAAACCAGCACAATTCCTAATAGTCTAAATACTTGACGTTATCATAGATAAGCATAGTCTTCACTCCTCATCAAGGAAACTTCTCCTTGCAACAGAGATCACTACAGAAAACCACAGCTAGTCAAAGTGCAGAGCTGTGGAGGCCAGCGTCCGTGGGTATATCTGCAAACCGTCCCGCACCGAAGGCTTAGGGACCCCTGTGGAGAGGGGTGGGAAGACTGCAGGAGCCAGAGGATCAGGGACCTTGCTGGGAGATTGTGTCTCCTAGTAATGCTGGAATCCACAACCAGAGTCTTACTTTCACAACTATACACACAGGAGCTGAACAAAGACTTCACCAATGGACATGCCGAAGCAGACAGGGAAAAGCCCACAAGGCCTCAACTCTACACAAAGAAAACTACAGCCAAGTAAAGAACGCCGAGACTGAGAGAGATAGTCTTGCTCAGGGAAGTGCACACCAATTGGTCATTCACTATCAGATGGTCAGCCCTGAAAATATGCGTACACATGAAACTTTATATAGACTGAGCAGGCTTTTCTTGTTTAAGAATATACACACCACTCTGTGTTAGGATTCTATTGCTGTGAAGAGACACCATGACCAAGGCAACTCTTTAGTCCAGGATCACAGCAGGAAGCAGACAAGCATGGTGCTGGAGGAGTGGCTGAGAGCTTTAGATCCCAATCTGCAGGCAGCAGACGGAGACAGAGAGACAGACAGACAGACAGACAGACAGACACTGGGCCTGATGTGGGCTTTTGAAACATCAAAGCTCAACCCCAGTAATACACCTCCTCCAACAAGGCCACCCCTCCTAACTCTTTACTAGCTGGGGTCTAAGCACACAAATATGTGAGTTCATGGAAGCCATCCCCATTCAACCCCCACACATACATATATACATACGTATGTAACGACAATTTAAAAAGAGGCCATGGATTTGAAAGAGGATAAGGTGGGGTATGTGGAGGGTTTAGAGTGAGGAAAGGGAAGGAGGAGGTGATGTAATTATGTTGTAATCTCAAAAATTAAAGAAATAATTTCTTTTTAAAGCTAGCTGAGCATAAGCCTTCTAGACAGCAAGCATCATCCTCCATGGCTCCTGCTGCACTTCTCTGGTTGTGAAGCAAGTTCCTTGGTTGTAGGTAATGCTGTGTAGAACAGTAACCGATCTGTTGTTGTTCCTGCCCCTGAATTCCTGCCTTGACTTCCTTTAATGAAGGACTGCAGACTGGAGTTGTGAGCCAAAGCTGACTTTTCAGCCCTACGCTGCCTCTCGTGTGTGTGTGTGTGTGTGTGTGTGTGTGTGTGTGTGTGTGTGTGTGTGTGTGTTGTCATTTTGTTTTTTTGTTTTTAAAATTTTTTTTAACTGAGAAAAGATTTTTTTCATACAGCATATTCTAATTATGGTTTTCCTCTAACTCCCCCCAGAGCCTTCCCATCTCCCCACCCACTCAAATCCACACCCTTTCTTGCTCTCTCTCATGAGAAACCAGTGGTGATTTGGTTAGGGTAGCCCAAATTGCAAATGGGGCCATAAGGTAGCCCCCAGCCTCTTTCCAACCAAATTGTTGTCCCTAAGCCCCCCCCCATAGAAATTCTGGCACCCCAACAACTTAACTATTATCAGTGTTTGTCTGTATTTAGCAGATGCAGTGGTAGCTCTGAGGTGAGCCATCCCAGGATCACAGGGCAGGAAAGATGCACAGATCACAGGCTTAGAAGATGGTACATGGAAGATAGACAAGGGTCACAGGGCCTGAATCCTGAGTCACCCTGAGATTGTATGTTCTGATTCTCTCAGCCACATCAGCCTTCAAGGTAGCCTGAACATGAGATTGAAGGTTGATCAAGAGATGGCAGGTGCCTAGAGACCACAGGGGTGCCTGCTGGGAAGCTTCAGGCTCAGCCCCTTGTCTGGGTCCAGAAGTGGATGCCCTGATGTCACTAAGGTGTGGTTGATTGTGCCATGATGGGAGGGTGGTGACGAGATTTTCCTCTTTTGTTTGTTTAGGGTTTTTTTGTTTATTGAGACAGGGTTTCTCTGTGTAGCTTTAGCTGTCCTGGAACTCACTCTGTAGAGTAGAGCAGGCTGGCCTTGAACTTACAGAGATCTGCCTGCTCCCCCCTCCTCCCCCGCCGCCTCAGTGCTGGGATTAAAGGCAAACGCCACCACCGCCCCACCCAGCTTGCCGTTTCCACCTCTTTTCATGGAAAAGCTTTGTTACTTGCTCTTTATATCTCCAGTTTTTTTGAACTTCTGAAAAATTATTACATTTTTTCCCTTGGGAGAGCAGTGTGTACCACAGTGTGTGTGGAGGTCAGAGGACAACTTGTAGGACTGAGTCTCTCCTTCCACTACGTGGGTCCCAGGAGTTGTAAGGCTTGGTGGCAAGTGCCCTTACCCACCCACCCATCTCGCTGGCTCCTACACTCTTTATTCTAGTTATCCTGACATGGCTCACGGAAGATTTACCTGTTAACTGTGCTGAGCACACCCTCTTAGTTTTACTTTTATTTTGTAACTTAGTTACGGGAAAACAAAAACAAACCACCTTGCCATTGTTCCAGAATCATACAGATGACATGTCTGCCGTGACTGCACAGGAATCACGGAGCACTGACAGATGTATTAACAAGGGCCAGCAAATGTGTAGCAGGGTTTGGGTGTGACGTTCACACTCCCATTCAGGGGAGGGCAGCTTTCACAACGTGGTGTATTTGTGGAGAGTGGTGCTGTCACGGTACACTGTGCGTGACTGCACACCTGGACCTTTGGATGATGTCGAAATCCGTCACCTTTTGCCACCCATTCTCTTACTCCTTTATCTTTTAGCCTGAGCATTTTTCGCTCCTACCGTGAGTCAGGCCTCTTGTGGCCTTTCCTAGGAGAGCGAGGAACCCGAATCACTGTGGACATCTGTGCATTGCTAGGGAGCTTTGCTTCCTCTGGCCGTCCCCACAGCATGTCCACTCTTGCAGTTGCATGACTTTGTCAGTAGGTGGCAGCCACACACCAGTGAGACACTGGCGACTGTTTGAGGCTGCCCTGCTCAGAAGGGTCGGAAGGGTCAGAAGACTAGAACCCCGCAGTGATGAACCCGAGGAAGTAAATGAAGTCAGAAAACGTAGAGCAAGACTGATTACTTCCTTCCAACCTTAGCTCTTCTAATCTTCTAGCTTCCCAGTCTCATGCAGTTTAGTTTTAATTTTCTTACTGAGAAAGACAGATATGAGTCATTTGATGGGAAGGAAGTGGAAGGAGGTTACTGAGGACCAAGCACAGCACCACATAAACACTAAGTACACAGTACTCTGGAGGCACTGGAACGTCATAGAAACTTAATATCATGTTGTTGAGAATTAATTGCAAACAAGGCTTTCTACACATTGAGGGTCATTTAGCTCTGTTATCTCTGTTCCTCGTTTTGTAGAAAGGGGACTGAAAACTTTACCAGCCATTTCATAGACTTACACAAAGCCCATTCACAGAAAGCTCCAGTTCTCTGTACTCGTGGGCTGTCCTTCCAGGGTCAGGAATATCAAAGGCAACAGTTCTGCCGAGATGACAAATGAGTCTGTATCCTAAAGACAGGTCATTGCCCCCACCTGCAGCCGGCATGCCTCTCGGAGGTTCTATGCAAAGAGAACAGACAGTTGCTTGAGGACAGCTGCTCCATTTGTCCCAGCTTTATAAAGCAAGCTATCAGTCTAACAAGAGATTGATCATGCAGAAGAGGGAGGCGAAGGAGAAGAGTTCCTGAGTCCCGCCCAGCGGGACACTATGTTTTGCTCCCTTTAAAATAGTCACAAACACACAGAAGCGATGGGCTTTGCTGCATGGATCATTCATTGATCGATCATCTTTTACCTTTTAAAGGTAATCTGAAACTAGCCTCAGCTACCATGGCTCTGAATAGTGTTGATCATGCTCTGAGTCACAGCTGGATGCAGCCGCTGTGGCTTAGGGAAAGGCATGGTGTTCCTTCGGAAACACAGAGGTACTAAGAGCTGTGTTTTACAGTACTTCTTTACTGAGCTGTAGCTAGGACTGTGCCTTCACTGAGCTCTCATTTCTGCCTGAAGAGCAGGGAAAAGTGGTTCCCAGCGACAGTAACTGAGGCAGGAGGAGAACCCCCCATTTCCTGCACCCCAACACCACCCCCGGGGGTGCTCTGGTGTGCAGGAATTCCCCAGAGGCCAGGTGAGGTATACGCAACTATAGTCCCGTCACTTGGGAAGCTGAGGCAGGAGGATCACAGATTCAAGGCCAGTCTGTGCTGTACAACAAGAACCTGACTCCACCCTCCACCTCCACCACCAAGGATCTCTCCTTGATAGATCACCTTTTCCGTTTTAAAGCTACTCTAGGTTACCATGGACACTGAATAGTGTTGCTCAAACACTGACTCACAGCTGTGATGCAGCCTGTTGTGGTTTAGGGAGAGGCAGAACCATGGGCTGAGGCAGGAGGATCACAAGTCTGAGCCAGTCTGGGCTTACTAAGTGAGATGAGAAAAGAAGGAAAGAAAAGAGAAAGGTGACAGCCTGGTTTCTGTGACGGCTGGAGAGGGAAGGACAGTGTCAGACACAGTTTGAGTGAAGGAACTTCCAGTAATGGGCCAGGAGGAGAGGGGTAGAGAGAATACATCAGGTATAAGAACAAAGATTTTAAAATGTGTGTGTTTTAGTTAAGGTCACTATTGCTGTGATGAAACACCATGACCAAAGCAACTTGGGGAGGGAAGGGTTTATTTGGCTTACACTCCACATCACTGTTCATCATTGAAGGAAGTCAGGACAGGAACTCAGGCAGGGCTGGAACCTGGAGACAAGAGCTGATGCAGAGACCATGGAGGGTGCTGCTGACTGGCTTGTCCCCATAGCTTCCTCACCCTGCTTTCTTATAGATCCCAGGACCACCAGCCCAGGGATGGCACCATCTACCAGGGGCTGGGCCCTCCCCATCAATCACTAATTAAGAAAATGCCCCACAGGCTTGCCTATAGCCAGATCATATGGAGGCATTTTCTTAATTGAGGTTCCTCTCTGATGACTTTAGCTTGTGTCAAGTTGGCATAAAACTGTCCAGCACAGCGAGACTGGCTCCATGGAGGGGTCACTTACTAACATGAGACAGAAAGGGAGAGATATGTGTGAGGAATGTAAGGCTAGGGGGTCTGTTACTGTGTGATCATGAAATACTCACCTAACCCGAGAAGTGTAGCCTCCTCCACAGATGCAATTATAGTATAGCCTACTGCTTTTCGACTGCAAACCCATCAACATGTTGTTATACTGAATACTGTAAGGCATTCTAATGCAAATTTCACAGCTTTTGTTCTATTTATTTGTGTGCACATCTGATACGTGTGCAGGAGCATGCATGGTGAGTCTTGTGTGTGGAGGTAAGAGGACAGCTTGGAGGAGTCGGTTCTCTCCCTCCATCATGGGATGCAGGTGTCAAACTTAGGTCGGCAGGCTTGCACAGCAGTGGCTGTGCCTGCCGAGACCTCTTGCCGGCCCCGTAACACAGTTACAGTGTTGGAGTATCTAAACACATCAAGACAGAAAAGGTTCTCTGGAAGTAGAGGATGAGAGGGGTTTTTCAGCTCCGCTACGATCTCATGGGTCCACCATCAGCTACGTGGTCCACTGTTGGCTGAAATGTCGCTATGACTCAAATTGGCCATGGGAGGTACTCAGGCAATCTTTGAAAAAGTGGGTTGTGGCGTAGCAGAGGGGAGACCAGGATTGGTATGGACTAGTTTTCAATTACTGAAAGCTGAGTTTGAAAAAGTGAGTGAAGACAATTTTTTTTAAAAGGCCTTCTGAGAAAGCAAACCATGTGAGGCAGCGACTGGAGAACACTATTACTGTCTGTTAAGAGGGAAAGCTGTACGTCCATGTGCCAATGGGGAGAATTTTGGTAAAAGGAAGAATTTGATAACTTGAGAGAAAGAGATTGGGGGCGGGGAGCAACTCTGGAGATTAGACGGTATAGGGCCAGAAGAGGGGGTTGGAGTCCCCCTGACTGGAGTTTGTGATCCACTTGATGTGAGTGCTAGGAACTGAACTCTGGGCCTCTGGAAGAGTGGGGAGCAGAAGCAGTTATCTAAATTGTTCTATTATTAATAACAACTCGGGAGTCAGATTTTGGGGTAAAATCCTGATAGATCAAGAAAGCAGTGGAGGAACAAAGAGCTGACCCTCTCCCTCCACCTTCCCAGGTCAGAAAGGCCCACAGATCTTTCTAAGGCCCTCCCTGCTCTCCCTGGGCTTCTCTATCATACCATATCCTGGATCCTCCAAAATCTCTGTGGCGAATTCCAGTCAGCTAGTCATTGACTCTGCCCTCTGATTCAAGGTTAACTTTATTAACAGTCTTGGAATGCTGCAGTACAACCAAATATACTACAACATTTCCACCTTTTTTGTCTAAATAAAAAGGAAAGGTTTTAATCTAACACAGTAAAACTGTATACAATAAGAACAATTATCAGGTAAGAATTACATTCACAATGTCCAGTCCATATGTATTTGACAGATTTGGAGAAATTACTCTATTATCTAACCTATCTCGACGAGTCCAAAGTTTTATACCTAACCCACTTTCTGCCATAACTTGTATTACCATCCTAAAAATATCATTTTAGACCTCAAAACATTTCCTTATATGAATAACTTAAGCTTTTATGTCTCCCAACCTTATAAACTTTACATCTCTTTTGTAAGTTTCTTTTCTGAATTTGGTAACAAAGAAAACGAAATAACTCTCTAGTCTTCAGCCCTATCAGAGACCTGAGAAGGACAAAATATTATCTGAGTAAACAGGGAGTGCAGAGAAAGCAAGTTCCAAAACTATAGAAGTGAGCGGCATCTGGCTGCCTGGACAGTCACCCAGGATCCCTCTGCAGCCCTGGGGCATCCATCTTTAGCCTCCAGGCCTTCCACTCTGTGGAGCAGGACTTTTGAAGGACTGTCCTACCTTGTCATGACACAGTATGCAGTTGTCTTCTTTGTGTCCTGCTTGTCCAGTTTGGACAGCAGATTGTCAGCAGTTGAGGTGAGGGCAGTTTCTTGCCCAGTGGCTAACTTTGCCACAAGTGAAAGCGAACTCCATATGGAGTTTCTTTGGTGCCCATCATTTTCTCTGAAGTAGATTGGTGTTGCCAAGAGCAGATGTGTCTCACTGTCATGAAAAGCCTTATGTTATTAAAACATCTTAAATGCCATATTCTGCAAATCTCTGAAGTGTTCTAAGATGACCTATCTATCTAAAATATATCTGTTTGACCTTGAAAACATACCTAGCATGACTACAAGTTTGATTGTTATAGATGACTAACTACTAACCTGCATTTCTTAATTATCTTAAAAAGTTTGTAATAATAACTTTCAAGGACTAGAGATTTACATTACATTGTTAGATGAGCTGTATAGGTACAATACCTTGAACAAGAGTAGAAACACACACACACACACACACACACACACACACACACATATATATGTCATATATATATAATATTACAGCAAAAACAACCTTAAATTTGTATCAATATGCAAAAATCCATACCAACATAAAATATTTGAGACTAGTAGTTGCTTTTTAGTTTAAAAGTAGATTCAATAATTTACCCTTTTATTCTATCATTCCTACATCCCCCCTTTTTATCTTTTCAGAAGACGATCCCTGAATCAAACCTCCTTTGCTTAGTTTTCTTCCTGACCCTGACCAATGACAACTTGCAACCAACCCAGCTAAACAATGATAAACACCCATAATCCACCAAAAGACCAAAACCCACCCTCTCACCTCTTGGGAATGTGGTGCTGTGTTCTTAAAATTGCTTCCTGCTGTCTGGGGTCAATGACATCTTTAGGGGACCCTGAGAAAATTGAGACAATAGTCAAGCTCTGGGAGAGCTAGCTGTTGTTCGTTCTTGGTGCAATGGGAAAGTGCAGGGCTTATCTGAAGTCCTGGCTGGAGTAGTCTGTGAGGCTGGACCATGTTAGCTAAACGCTTGGAAGTTGTCCTGAGCAGTTTGTAGTCTGAAGCTGATCTTTGGGTGGTGTTTGTCACCTTAGTGGTGTTACCACAATCCAGGCGGATTCATCACTGCAGGGCACATCGTCTTCTTGGAGACCTCAAAGGTCACTGCTAGGAATGGTCACGGTTCACTGCAGAAACATTGTAAATGTCATGTGCAGCAGATGTCTGAGAGGTCAAAGGACCTCACTCTGTTAAGGACATCCGGGGTACACAAACTTAGTTCCTAGTTATCTGCTTCCGACTCAAGCCTGAAATCACATATAGGAAGCCAGATAAAGCTTATTTCTAGAATTAGTTAGTATTCTATATGACCATTAATATCACAACAGAAAGTTTATATATAGATATATAATAATCTTATAAATTTTGAGATAATATTTATACCTTAAGAAAAGTTTTGAAAGTGTCAAAATAAAACCAAAGAATTTTGAGATTAGTGGCAATAGAACAGTCCCTTAATTTTGGTCTTTCTTCTGTCCCATATCAGGTGGCTCTTCTGACATGAGACAGAGACTTCCAATTTTCCTTTAACAAGCATGCTTGGGTTTAGAGGAGTGAGCCATGCTCCAACTCCAAAGCCAGCTTTAATTTTTAATTGAACTGGGACTACAAAAAGACCATTTGCCTTTTATGCCTGTAGAGAACAGCAGAAACAAACATTTGGGAAGATGTATGGAGTTCTATCCTGTTGGAAGTGTGCTGTACCATTAGGCCAATTTACTCTTTTTCTCGGGACATTTTCTGTGGATGATTTGTCCCTGTTCTTCAGATGTCTCTGTAGCACGAATTCTAATTGGTCTTAATAAAAGCTGAAAGATCAGCGCAGCAAAGCAGCAGCCACTATAGAGACAAGTGCGAGAGAAAGCACGAAGGCAGGAATGAAGAGGATACAATCATCCATCAGAGATAGCTTTGACGCTCCTCTCTGCCTTTAAACTGAGCTACATTGGGCACAGAACACACAGCAAAGACAAACAGCATTGCATTTGCACCAGAACTAGGAACCCCACAGTGGGACAGGTAGTATTAGGCTGAACAGGTAGGCAAATTTAAAGTCAAATGCTTATGTTCGGGTACCTTCAAAACATCCTTTTATCCACCCTCCCCCACAGCTAAAATTTCACGATAAAAGCTGTGCATGCCAAGAATTCCTGCCTGCCAACTCTACAATGAAAACTTAGCATGCCCATGTTCCTGCCCATTTAACCTTTTGAATAATCCCAGAGCTCGATAAGCTTGAGCTCGGAAAGTCCCCAGATAGTTCTGCCATCTTTCATTCTTGAACTATGACTTTAAACTGAGCATGCTCAGGAATGCGCCTATCCCCCAGCATGTTTTCCTGAATGAGTCTGCATAGGCTCCCTAGATGAAATCCCCAGGGTTCCTGTGCATAAGGAGGGCGTTGCTTGGAAACAGTGTCTACTGTAATACTGTAATACATCTCTCTCCAGTCTTTAATTTCTTGGCCATGCTTGTTTGGTATCTTTGCACTTACCAAGATACTAACTTATTCCATTCAGTTACAGACTCAAGAGCTGCCTCTGTGGTAGTCTTTCATTTGGGAACTCACGCTACCACTGCAGACATCTAGTAGGTTACACCGCCCACTTCAGACATTCAGTAGGTTCACACTTGCAGTCAAAAATACTTCTGTTTAATTTCGAGTGCTGGGGGGAAAGATATTTGATTAAATTATTGTCCAGTAATGACAAAAGGAGAGGTATCAGAATAAGACTGAAGTTGTTTTCCTGGATATCTAAAAGTAAAGAATTTTCCAGAAATACAGCATTGAAAATAGGTGGGGAGTAATGTAGCTAGAGTTTTCTCCAGTCCTGCCTGGCCCACGTCAGGACAAATCTCTCTCACCCGCCAGTCCTGCAGCCGCTCAGACCCAACCAAGTAAACACAGAGAGACTTATATTACTTATAAACTGTATGGCCATGGCAGGCTTCTTGCTAACTGTTCTTGTATCTTAAATTAATCCATTTCTATAAATCTATACCTTGCCACATGGCGTCTTCACATGCTGCTTGTCATGGTGGCAGCTGGCAGTGTCTCTCACTCAGCTTCCTGTTCTCTTAGTTCTCCTCTCTGTTAGTCCTGCCTATACTTCCTGCCTGGCCACTGACCAATCAGTGTTTTATTTATTGACCAATCAGAGCAATTTGACATACAGACCATCCCACAGCAGAGTAAGGCAGACAGATACAAGCAGTCTCTACCCATCTTAGTGCCAGGATGTTAAAATGATAATTAGATGAGATAATGATATGATGTGTGTTTCAGTTGTTTCCTGGAGATCCACATTGAAAGGGTATAGTGGTTCACATCTGTAATCTCAGCATTCAGGAAGTGGAGACAGGAAGCCAGGAGTTCAAGGCCAGCCTCAATATGCAGTCTGTTGAGGCCAGCCTGGCCATATGAGATGTCATCTGGACCCCACTCTCACGCCAGTGTGGTGTGCGTATCTGGGTTAATTATGAGTCACTCCAGTAAAAGTGGACAATAAAACAAAATGGACAAAATATATATATTAAAGTTCATACCATAACAGTTTATGGTCCTACTCTCTCTACTTCTAACTATATTTGTTTGAAAATATCAATAATAAATAATAAATACTTTAGATCATAGGACATGAGCGAATATTTGTCAAATACAAAAAAAAAAAAAACCTGAAATAATTCCCCTAAGCATTGAAGTTGTAGTATGAGTGTGTCCCCGACCACATTTCCAAAATTTCTAAAAATTTGCATTTCAAAATTAACCATTGAAGCTTCTTGAATCCCACAATTTCCTTTTGGATCCATTTTTTTTTTCTCTCATCAAATTGTATTTGTGGTTCAGTCTCAGCAATGCAGTGTGTGTGTGTGTGTGTGTGTGTGTGTGTGTGTTCAGGAAATAATAAGCCTTCTCTATGCTAAAGACCTCTGAGACTTTGGCTCTACTCAGGAACCCTGGGATACCAGCAGCTCCTGGTTTTGCCATGGTGCCTCCTGATTTTAACTAGCAGCTCTCATGTTTGATGGATTTTTCCTGTAGGAAACCTTTTAATAGGTTAAGGGATTTTTTTCTTCTTAATTGTAGTCTATGTTTTTGGGTGGTTGGGAGACTTAATTGTGGGTTGATATTGATTATAACCCAGTGATTTTACAATCTATTGATATATGAAGCTTTACTTATCTCTATTTTACAATAAACAGGAATGTAATTACATTATTATTTGAGTCAAAAGACGAAATGACAAGAATTCCATCCAGTTTTAATCTTAGTTGGACGTATTTTGTTTCTAGAGTCAGGCAATTCTTCATCCTATTAAAAAACAGTAAATGTTCCAGGAGCAGAAAAGAGTTTTAGATTGAGAAGAGTTAGAGAAAGAGAGACAATACCAGAAATCATACTGTTCACTTGCAAATTACATCTTCATAAGGCGAAGACAGAGAGAGCGCTGAAAGTAACTGACAGACAGCATCAGGCTACTTAATGTTTCCTTCCTCTCCCTCCTCCTCACTCCTACCTTTCCTTCCTAAAATATATTTTTATTGATTTTTTGAGAATTTCATACAGAATATTTTGACCATATTCACCCCTACCCTGATTCCTTCCAGACCCACCCCCACATCCCTAGCTACCAAACTTCATGACCCCCCATTTCTTTACCTTGCAAGCCACTGAGTCCGATTTGTGCTGCTCAAATCCTCTTGGGTGTGGACTCTCCCCTGGAGTGTGGTCAACCTACCAGGGATTACACCCTGCCCCTCCCAGCACTTGCCAATCCACAATGGCTCCTCAGTTAGAGGTGGGACTTGGGCCCACCTACCCTCTTGGTGCTGAAGCTATCCCTGGCTTGGTCTTGAACAGGTCTGTCACAGCACTGTGTTCGCATGAACTACCTACCCGCTGTGTTCAGATAGCACTCTTTCCTTGTGGTCATCCACCATCTCGGGTCTTAGAGTCTTCCTGCTCGCTCTTCCTTGAGGATTCTTGAGCCTTGGGGAAGGGATGGGACCCAGATGTCCCATTTAGGGCTAAGCACCCTGCAGGTCCTTATCCTCTGTGCGTTGACAAATTTTAAATCGCCATCTACTGCAGGAAGAAGCTTCTCTGATGAGGGCTGAGGGATGCACTGAGCTACAGGTGTAATGTTAAGTCATCAGAGTTAATACTACTTTCTTCCTTTCTTTAATATAAAGCACTATGGTTAAGGCGAAGGAAATTATCATTCCCCTCAAGGCAGGCCTGCTGTGGAAATCAAACTGTGGCTCCAATCCTGATAAACAGGAATAACTCCATTTTGACTTCCTGTTGGATCTCATTACAAAAGCTTAATCCCCAACAATGACTTCTTGTAATCTGTTGTTTACTTGTTTATTTTAGTGCCAGGGCTTGACCGCAGGGCCTCCAGAATGCTAAGCCCATGCTTTAACATGGAGCCCACCCCACTCCAGCCTCCTGTAATTTTTAGCAAACCACCTTTGAATTGTTGAGGTAAGAAAGCTGCTTTCTATTTTGAGTTAAAATATATTGTTGAGTTTCATTAGCATCAATTTGTTTTCAGTGTTCTGTTATAACCTTAAAAAATTCTCTTTCCACCTTAAATTTTAACAATCTCTCTCAATCTCTTTCTCTCTCTCATTAATTAATTTTGCCAGATTTTTGTCTATGCTATTATATTTTTCAAAAAAATCAGCTTTTAGTTTCCCAATATATATCTATATGTCTTTGGGATTGTTTTATTGGTGTAATTGACAAATAAAAATTATATATGTATACAA
>CABHPQ010157888.1:9025-24829 GCA_902168405.1 Peromyscus aztecus | reverse complement strand
CATTGGACAGTCTAACAATTTTCAAATTCTCAGAGGAGAAGGAAATTAAATCCCACGAGTTACACTGTATGAAAATGTTCCCTTCAAGTAGAGTATCAAAAATGTCCTATCACCAGGGTACCTTAGCGTTAAATGAGTTTTGCAATAGATTAAATGTTCCAACTTCCCTTCAATATTTAATCATTCATAAATGCTCTTTATAACTTTGTAGCCTACAGCTTAATAGAACAAAATTTCTTGTTATGTAAGACCTCTCATGTTCAAGTTAGATACTGTTAAAATTTAATATATAAGAAAACACAAAGGCTATTATATATTCAGCAATTGCTTTAGACATTAGTATTAGGTTTATTATGGAGGGAAATGTTGAAGTCATTATAGCATTGACGGTAGTATTGGTCTTTAGTATAACTTGTGTTATTCTAATACTGCAACAAAACCTTTTCTAAATGTTTCCATTTATATAAACTGGAAAATTAGATAGTATTATTTATCTACAACCTATTGGACTTAGAGATTAGTTGTATTATTTTGGACTAGCACATTAAACTATACAAAATAATTTCATATGACACAGTACAGCCTGTATCAATGATTAAAAGATTTCTACTATCAAATTTCCCAGTGATTGACATTTGGCATAAATGGACATACAAAATGCATACTCACAGGGCAAATAATTAAGCCAGATTAATTCTTGCTGTATTAATTAGAAATTCTAATGCTTTGGGAATTTTCTATTGGTTTTACAAAGAAAACTGATTTAAAATATCACTCTAAAATACCTATCATACCAGGTAAATACAACATGGTAGCATTTCTTTTATCCTTTCTGGAGCATATGCTCATTGAATGGTGCTTGCATGAAGGTCTACTGGCATGAATTCTGTTTTTTTCTTGATTGAGGTTGTCTTTATTTTCAATTTCCTTCCTTTATTAAAAAAAATGCCAAATGACGATTTATAACTATATAAATTCACAGAACACAAAGTGAGGTTATGGCTTATGAAATGATGTGGAATGATTAGACCAACCCAAATGACTAAATCTACTCAGATACTTAACACCTTTTGTAATAACATTTGAGGTATATTCTCTTAGCATCTTTTAGCATACAGTGTTCTCTTGTTAACTATATTCACAAGGCAATGTGCTAAAACCTTTCCCACATCCCCCAAGAAGACGATATTCCTCCTAGCTGAGATTTTTTTATTTTTTGATAATTTCTCCTACACTTCCCCAGCCTCCATAATCACCATTTCACTCTGTGCTTTGGTAAGTTTAATTATTTTGAATTTCATATATTCTAATTTTTTCTTGCTATGACAAGAACATTGTTGTCAACAGTAACTTGTGGAGAAAAGAATTTATCAGGTGTCACACATCCAAATCACAATCCATTACTGAGGTCAAATCAAGGCCAGAATTCAAGACAGGAACCTGATACAGAAACCACAAAGAAATGCTGCGTACTAGCTTGCTCACTGGCTCATTCTTAACTAGTTTTCTTATTAGCTGAAGTCCGCCAGCCCAGGAAATGGTATAGTCCATAGGACCTGGACCCTGCTATATTAATCATTAAGACAGTCTTTCATAGACATGATCACAGGCATCTGATGAAGGCGAATCTTCAATTGAGGTCCCCTCTTCCTAGATACTCTATATTGAACCAAGATGAAATTAAATTAAAGCAAATATATGAGGTAGAGTACCTGGTATTAGTCTATCTCTGCTAAGCTCTACTTAATGTTCTCTAAATCTATGTTGAATCAAATAGCAGAATTTATTTTTTTAAGGCCAAGCAATATTCCACCATGTGTATATACCACATTGTCTCTATTCCAAGGCTATCTCTAACCACCCCCTACCTCCTCCATACAATTCCATGACACCCTTCATTTTCCTGAAAACAAAGGATGTCCCATCCTCAGGCCCATCTGACCCTCTTCCTTCTGAGGGTCTCTCTGGTTGATTTGGAGCCACCAGCTTGTCAGCTTTCAAATTCTCCATCTCATGTAATTTCTAAGTTCAGTGATTGAATGTCTCAGTTGAGAATTCCTCGTTCTTCCTTTCTACCTGGTCATATTTTGTAAATCTTGTTCCTCTAATGTACCTTCACTGTCTCTTTAACTGTAGTCAGCATGGTTTATATTTTGCACCTGGCATCGCGAAACCCACTCTTATTTAATGGGTCTGATTCTGTAGTCCCCCTTTCCACCAGTGTTTCTGATGGCTTAACTGCTGAGCCTCTGTTCCTAGTAATTTTACTTCTGGAAAATGTTTCTGACCGGGGTTTAATGTTCATTCCTCAACGTATAACTTGTGTTTGGTTTTTGTCTTACTGTTTATGTTGTTTCTGTCTAAATCAGATTACTGGGAATGCTCACCTGAAATATTTGGGAGGGGACATGGTACACTGCTAAGTAACTGTGAATTCCAGCCTTAAATGAAACACTGTGATTAAGGGTGTTTGGTTTTGTTTGGGATGTTTGCTGTGGTTTTGTTGTGTGTTTGCTTGCTTACTTGTTTATTAGTGAGATAGGGCCACATTATGTAGCAAAGATGCACTTACAAAGGTCTGCCTGCCTCTGCCTCCTGGGTGCTGGGGCAAAACTTAAAACCCATGATCAGGAACAGGCAGGTGGGCCATTTGATTGCTTCTTTGTTTCAACTAGACACAGATTAAGACATGAAAATATGTCTAATCCTGCACTGTAGATCAATGTTTCTAGTCCACCCACCAAGTATGTTGGCTCTGAAAATTACTGACTTGGATTTTGCAGAAGTCTTGGATTTTATACACACACATATACACATACACACATGCATGCTTATGCCATGTTGAGCCCTAGACTTCCTCTCCTACCTGCCACAAAATACAGTCTATTTCATTTGTATTAGGATATGGATTCTGCCTTAATATCTGAATGGAGATCCTCCATATTGTAAAATTCAACAAGCAGTATACTTTCATGATATTGCAGCAGAGAAAACAGCAAGAAATTATTGCATACTAACTTCTGCTTAAAGTTTAAATAAATTTTAAAGAAATAAAGAGAAAATGGTTGAAGAACTATTACATGAAATAATTAGAAAGAAGTGAGGAACGTACCTGCAACTTTAGCTTTCGGGAGGCTGGGGCAGTAGGAGCCTAAGTTCTTAGACTAAAGTGAAACCCTGATATTTACCAAAAAAGAAAGAAAGAAAGAAAGAAAGAAAGAAAGAAAGAAAGAAAGAAAGAAAGAAAGAAAGAAAGAAAGAAAGAAAGAAAGAAAGAAAGAAAGAAAAGAAAAGAAAAGAAAAGAAAAGAAAGAAAGAAAGAAAAGAAAAGAAAAGAAAAAAAGAAAAAAGAAAGGTCATGGGGTCTAGCTGCCTTATTATCATCAACACATAAGAACTTACTTTGAAACCAGAACTGGAAAGTTTAACAGATACTTAAGCAACTTTTGTCTTTTAAAAGTTATTTTGGGGGCGGGGGAGAGGGGGAAGAGAGATAGCTCAGCACTCATAAGCACTTGCTGGTCTTCCAGAGAACTAAGTTTGGTTCTTAGCACCCATAGTAAGCAGCTTATAAGTCAAGCTCTAGGGAATCCAACACCCTCTTCTGACCACCGTGGCTACCCACACACATATGGCATTCATATATGCAGACATAAGCACATACTCAAAAATAAAAAATCTTTTTATTTTTATTAGTTCTTTGGGAATTTTATACAGTGTTTTTTGATCATATTCCTCACCTTCCCCCAACTTCTCCCAGATGCATCTCCCTCCCCTACCTGGCCAACTGTGTGTCCCCTTTTTCCATCAGGTACAATTTGTGCTGCCCTTATACTCTTGGGTGTGTGGCCTTACTGGAGCTTGGTTGATCCACCAGGGGCAAGACCCTTAAAGAAATTTCCATTTCCTTTTCCCAGCAGCTATCAGTTTCAAGTTGCAACTTAGCTAGGAGTGGAACGGAACTCCATTCCCATCTCCCACAGGTCTTATACATGCTGTTACAGCCACTGTGGTTCATATCTTCAACTGTACTGGTATATCCAGTCAATACTGTTTTCTAGTAGTCATCAACTAACCCTGGATCTCACACACTCTCTGCCCCTTCTTCTGCAATCATCCCTGAGCCTTGAAAGGAGGAGTTGTAATACAAATGCTCCACTAGGGCTGAACATTGCACAATCTGCTATTGTATGAACCTTGACCAGTTGGGGTCTCTGTGATAATCACAATCTATTGGAAAAATAAGTTTCACTGATGATGGTTGAGAGATGCATTAATCTATGGGTAGAACAATAAGATAATAGGAGACTATTTAATACATCATGTTAATTCAGTTGAGTAGTAGGAATAGGTTTTCCCCTATGTCACATGTCATGTATATCCACAAGTTCTTGATTCCAATAGCAGTGCCAAGCATGGGTTTCAACTTGTGAAGTGGACCTTAACTCCAACCAGAAAGTGATTCGTTAGTCCCATGATGTTTGTGCCATTCGTGCACCCGTCATTATTGGAGCTCAGCTGGGTAAGATTGATGACTACTTCCCCCCCCCCCCCCCTGCTGGTAACACTCCTAGCATCTTCCAGCACTATGAAAGCTAGCAATTGGGAATGAAGTTTCCAGGCCAGCTTGGTTTGTCCACGCTGTATCTCCCAATTATGTAGTGTCTTTAGAAGTGGGATTTTACTGTCAAATTCTAGATGGTATCCAAGAACATTGCAATAGCTGTAATGTTATGGGTCTATGTGACCTTAATGACTAGCAATTCCAAAGGAGGTAACCTATTCCTGGCACTGGGTGGCGCATTTTATTTGTTGTTCCATGGTGTATAGTTGGCATCTTGTTGCCTCATGATAGGATAACTCCATCAAAAATCATTATATGTGTGTGTGTGTGTGTGTGTGTGTATTTGATATAGGAATATTTTAGAGTTATTGTTTTCTCATTCATTTATTTGAACAAATATTTATTGAGCATTTCCACTAGTTAGATATAATACTATGCAACATTCCCCTTCATGAATATCCTTTCTTTTTGAGAAAATGATATATAAATTACTTATCTGTTGCCAGTTTGAGTGTAAAGAATAAATTTCTCTTTTTAAAATTATTTTAATACCTGATTTAGTATACCATCTAAATAGCCTTTTCCAGCAACCATTATAAAGTAGTGTTCCATAATACATTATCGTATACAAATTGCACAAGCTAAAATATATATAGAAGGACTATGGGGTCACCGAGATGGTTCAGTGAGTAACTCTGCCTGCACTCAAACCTGATGACCTGAATTTTGTCCCTGAGACTTTACATGGTAGAAAGAATTGACTCCTACGAGTTGTCCCCTGTCCTATATACACACACTCACAATCACACACACACACACATACAGACACACACACACACACACACACAGGTGTAAATAGACACATACACGTAATTAATTAGTACATGGATACATGTAATTTTAAGGTATTGTGATGATGTGATTAAAAAAAGTATAGCCAAAAACAAATAGTCATAGAGTCTTCAGAATTTTGTAACTATTTCATATATCCTAAATTTTCTTTTCATTTTTACAGCTTCACACAAGTTTTGAGTAAATGGATATGTACTATTGTTTTACATCTGTGACCAATTATAATTACATATTTGATTGGCTAGCAGAGGCTAAATGCCCTGTGAGGCTCTTTAGAACTACTTTTTACTAAGTAAGGCACGCTGAAGAGCAAGCTTTACTGGACTTTTCATCTGTTTTGTCCTGGCTTTCCTGACACTGTTGTTGTACCAGTTGCATTTTTTATCAGATCTTGGGTCACAAAGTGATACTCATAATTCAAATACACACTGTTCATTTGTGCTTATTTCATCATAAAACGTTATTTGAATAATATGTCCTTTAAACAACTTCTCACTTAACAATATAATCTTAAAATTTCATCAAAGACCAAAGCACAAAATATATTCGGGTTTTAATTATAGAATAAAACGTGGCTATACTGTGTAACGCATAGTTGCCAGGCTTTAAAATGTGTACTTTGTAACCTCCTGAGTTTGTCAGTGTTGCAAACTCTTGTTTAGTTGCGCTACATTATTAGGAATTTGTGCTTGAATACTCAATTGGGAAAAAGTTAGCCCGCAAGATTACTCTCTGTAGTACTATTTTGAGTTATAATGAGCAATTTAATAAAACTGTATCACTTACTTAACACAATTATTACTTACTCTTCTTATAGTGTTAGATCAGTGACCAATGAGTTTTGAACTTTTTAACTTGAATGTATTTTTATACTAAATTTCTAGAGTAGATAACATTTAATTCATGAAGAATTCAAGCACACAATTTTGAATAGCTGAAAATTTGCCAACAGTTACCTTTCAAGATGTGTTTATACTGAAGTGTTCTAAAATATGAACTATTGTCTTGATACATTTGCTTACTATGTTTATTAAAAGATACCGACAAATCTATAAAAAATGTAAGTTATCTTAAAGAACTGCTGACTAAATTCAAATATTTTACAAATGAAATATTTAATGTTAATTTACAATTAAAAAATCAATAAATCAACTTTTAAATCACAGATGAATGTTTATGTCTCATTTCTTTACTAAGAGCAGATTAGTTACTTTTGGTTACAAAAAGCAGATTTTTCTCAGAAATAATTATGTGATGTGAATAATCCAACTTCATCCCTCACCTTCTTTATGTATATGTTCTCATCTTCTCATTCTCTCCCCCCAAAAGTGTAGTCTTCAAAATATCTTTCAATACATTTTAACTTTGTCTATATGTGGGATAAAACCAAGTCCAAGAAAAAGCACTAAATTTGTAATGCTGACCTGGCTGGGCTACAGTTGTGAACACTTTCTAGTCTGTGAAAAGAGAAGTATAAGAATGAGAGATGGAGGGAAGTCTCAGTCTAGCTGGGCTTGGTCTTCTGCAGCTCTCTTCATTGCTCAACAGATAAGGAAGCTGAGTAATATTTGGACAGTACTCAATTCATTCATAAAACTGAAATGCAAATGCCAAACAAAGTCTATTAACAGAATAGTGTTGATGAGAATGAAGTGAGTCTCTTGTAGTAACTTACTGCAGTACTGCACTGGGACACTTGGCATTTCTTAGGAACACTGATGGTTTGGAGGCAACTCTGATACAAGCCTACTAGGAGATGCTCATGCTCCTGTTAACGGGTAACAGAAGCCAACAATTGCAGAAGGTGCACCTGATCCTTTGAATTGGTTGGTTCAGTATTCCTTTTTTCCTAATTAGGATGACTTGCTCATTAAACGGATATCTTGTGAAAACTATACCTTGACTTTCATTTGTACTCTATAGAACACTTACTAAGCACATTAAAATGTGTAGAACTCTCTGGAATTAGTATGACTGTGTAAGTAATAATGTCCATTTTCTATTCAGAGTGGGGCTTGTTAAAAAACATTCTATGGTTATGCCAGATTCTAAAGAGTATTTGATATAAGGAAAGCTTATATTACAGGCAATACAGTAAATAAGTGCTTGGAGATAAAATCATTATCCATTTGTACATATAACAACAATTTGTGCTTATCATTGATGCAAGAAGAGAGAGATGAAAATACCAGAATCTAATGATTCATCATTGAAATGATATTAAACATTTGTAAATATGAAGCATGTACCATTCAGAGAAATTTACATACAAAAAAACCTCTGCACATAACTTCCATTTCTAAGAACCAGCCATTGTAGTTAACATTAAATGTGTCATTAATATTTGACATATAAACATTTTAATAAATGCTTGTCTTTTATTTTTGAAGTTAATGTTTAAATCAAGCAGACATTTATTCCAAAATTATAAGAACCCATATAATTAAGAGTTTTTATAAGTACCTTGGTCGTACATTAAAGGAATGTTTGGTTAAGTGTCTGAGATCATCTGAATTCTTAGTGATGCCTCTGGTCTACATGCAGCAGTTCTTTTATTCTATATTATAAACACCAATTTTCAAATTTAAACTAACTTATTTTGAATTAACTTAACCCTACTGAAAAGGTATAACTTTTTTTCACTTTTAAGAAAGAAAGTAGATTAAACAATACTTTCAAATAATTACACCTAGGACTCTTACAAGAAGGACTCTTGGACTACTGGACATTTTCATTAACCTTTACCCTAGGTAATGACCATCCACAGCTCTTCTCCAGGGAAAGAAATCACAGATGATATCTGGTCCATAGGCATAACTTATATTTTGCTGCCCCATTCTCTGTCATCCAAATAAATGTTTTACTTTTAGAGAAAGTAATATTTAATTTTTCAAAAAACACAATTTGTTGAGCTACTATAGATTTTTAAAATTTCATTCATTTGAGTTAATTACACTTTAATTGTATGTATACATGATGTTTCTGCAAAAGAAAATTACAGTTACATAGACCCATGTGTTAACTGCCCCCACTTGCTGATATCCCAGCATCCCATAGATGGATAGCCTTTCCTCTTTCATGGTTCTTTGTGTTTCTGTGGAGGCCTGGTTAGGAAAACCGTTCCCTCTCACTGAAGTCAGAAATAAAGGGCCCAGGCTCAGCCTGACACTGGATTTTGAACATAATACTGCAGAGTGACTGCACACAGCATGTTTAGCTGTGTTTACTTGAACAGACAATGCACGATTCAGCATTTTAACTAGTTAGGCATATACTCCACCACCATCATCACCCGGTGGGGGGTAAAATGTCTTTTCAAAGAATACATAAGGATGTTTAACAGAGAAATTCTTGCAGCAAATACTTCAATAGTTGTCAGAGTTGAATAAATGTGCAAAATGAGGTTGGGTCATGAGGCATTTTTTATGTTGAAATCTGAATTCTTATCCCTAAACACCCCTATTAGCATGACAGGTTTGAGCTGAAATCATTCTCCTAATAAAATTTCAAATATACCTGGACTTTATCCTAAGACTTATAAGGAGAAATAATAATTGCTTTATATAACCACTGATACCACTTTAACATTTGATGAAGATGTTAATTTATGGTTGGTTAGCAGTTTATGGCTATCATTAGTTTTTCGGTTTGATCCACATTAGAAATCTATTTTTCTTTTTTCTTTTAATCTGTGATAATTATATAAAGATATGGTTATGTTTTATCTAAAATGTATCATTCCACTATAGCATTTCAAATTATTCACAGATCATAGTTCTTATATGTGCATATATGAATTTAAAAATACAGCAATAAAATGCTTGAAACAGATCATAAATTTGCTTCATATTTTATTGCATCTGTGAATCAGGTTGAAAGACAAGGACAGCAACGGTCTTTGAGAAAGAATTAACCCTTTCCCAAGCTGGGAAGGAGATGATGTCATATTGAGCATAACTAAAGTCAGCTCCCCATCAAAGCATCCTTGTGACGTGTAAGATGGACAGCGTTGGCAGGGGTGTGGTTGGGGAGGTGCTCAGTGTTTGAAATCGTCTTTCTTTTTGCATGTTGACCTTTCCAGCCCTGACATTTCCTTCCAGTGCTGCCTAGTCTGTATTTCTGTGCTGCACAACAAGAGAACATGTCAGAAAGGGGAGACAGAAAGCAGACTCTCCCTAACTCCCTACTTCTCCCCCACCCCCCATTTTGAGAAAATCCAGAAAAATATTAAAACCAATATCACTAATTCAGAAAAGGTGACAGACGGAGAAAGAAGAGTTTCCCTTTCCTGATAAGGAAGTAAAACTTCCTCCAGGTTTAAAACTGGAGCAAGTTCTCAAAACCCCTGGGGTTGGCTAACCTGCAGAAGGTGTGCCTTTAAAAGGAAGTGCCTGGAACTGAAATGCAGGGGGCTAGCCAGATCTGGCATCACCTGGGAAGAGATTTCAAAGCAGAGCGCCTGAAGTTCACTTTGTGTCCCAAGAAACTTGGAGATTGGACCACAGCGGGCCTGAGGGAGGGGCGGGAAATGGCAATCTTTGGGAAGCTAGGGGTGAAAGGTGGCTCAGTAGCTGGGGATCGCACCCTGTCACCGGGCGCAGAGTGAGAACAGCTCTGTGGGTGCTCATATTGCTGAAGTGGTTCGTTTTCTCCACCAAGCAGCTCTGGACAGCCTTCTCCTTGCTCAGGCTGAAGCTAGGTGACAAGCACTAGGTCTTGCCTGGGACCTGGGCTGGACCGGACTCCTATTTATCCTCGGTAGCCTGCAGAATGCACACCAGTTGATTTGAAGAATCAGAGATCTGTTTGAGAAAAAAAGAACTCTGATCCTGAAAGTTGTTTGTACTTCAAATACTGACATTACTACCTCTTAGTTTTCCTTCGTTCTGTGTCTATGTTTGTTAAGCTTAAAGGCAGAGTTTAAATCAGTCTGAAATTCATTGGCTTGGCCAATCCAGAGGCTCAGGAGTTACAAAGGCAGGAATAGATTGCAGGAGACAGGCTCAATTATTTCTTTTGCCCTCACAACAACAAAATCGTAAATTGATGTAAAGTCCCTTAGCAGTGCATAATTTTCGTCTGATCTGCATTTTGGTTAAAAGAAAGCTCATGGCTGTTTCTGGTGCTTAGGTTTTGCGATTTGGTTTTGTGTGGAGGTGTCCTTAAGTTCTTCCCTCCCCCATGCCACCCTCCTCCCCAGGCTGAATCCCATTCTCACTAAAGGCTGGAAGAGGAAGCTCGGAAGCCTTCCCCCCTCCCCCAGCTCAGGATTCCTTACCTCCCTCTTTTCTGGAACACTGGCGGACCTGGGATCCGCATAGGCTCCCTCTCTCAGCCAGGCAGAGCCATCACAGTGTGCTGAGAGACCGGAAGTGAACTCTCATCATTATTTTTCAAAGTCTGGGAAGTGTATTATCTTTTTTCCTAGTGGTAATTAGTTACCATAGCATTTAATACGGAAATGTGCCCAGAGCACACCATTAACAGTTAAACGGAGGATTCAATTTAACACATGATTATATCTTTCATAAGTCATTGCTCTGCAACAGTCGCTGCCACTCTGCCAGGTCAGGTCCATAGGCAGGTGGGAAGGGTAGAAAGATTTGGTTTGGGTGCCCGCTTGCCAAAAGTGCATGGAAAAGGCAATTCAGGGGGGGCCTGGGTTTTCTCTAGTGGATCATGGGCTGATGGCAGGAATTGGGTGTAATTGCAGGAAGAAAAATTCCGGTACAACACCAGGTCTTAGTAGGGATGCTCAGTGGGAGAGTGGCCAGAAAGAAAGAGCACTGACTGCAGTGTGTATGTGTGTGTGTGTGTGTGTGTGTGTGTGTGTGTGTGTGTTGTGTTCAGCACATCACAGGCACACACATCGACTCACCTCAGGGAGGAGGAAGGAAAAGTGACTTTTCCAAGATGTTCACAGTTGACGTGTCTGTCAGGCCTCAGTGGTGAACTGGTGCTAGAATTCAAGTGAGACTCACTGGACAAGTGGGGCTCCAGTTCCCATGTGCCCATCCTCAGTCCTCCAAGGGTCTGCTGGAGGGATGCCCCTGAGAGAGGGTCCTAAGGTCTGGTGGATACCCCAGCAAGCTCTTGGACGAGTCACTATTGGCTGGCACATGCCCACACTTTTAGAACACCTGGACAAGTGCACTCTGAAGGCCCTGGTGCCGAGTCTTCAGTTCTGGTACAAGTGTCCCACCCGAACAGACTATGGTGCAGCAGTGAATGGGCTAATTCTCCAGAGCAGGAAGAAAATAGGGCTAAGAAGAAAAGTGGCCTGGAGTGGGGATGTGGGGAGGCAGACAATTTCTCTAGCCATCCTTTTTCCTTAACCAGAGCAGATGCTGGAGAAACTATAGAGAGGTTGGAGTTGAGGCAGACAGGGACACCTAAGCAAATCTGAAGCTTCTTTGTCTTTTAGATGTCCTGGGTTCCCTAAAAGCACTTACTGAACAGCTCCCAAGTCTGGACAGAAGGTTAACATGTCTGCAAATATTAGTGTGAAAATGAATATCATTGTCCCTGATGCATTTAAGTTACACCTGTTTGACATTCTCCGTCAACATCCTTCTCCAGTCCCTTGCCCCTTGCATTCAAGTTCTCTTCTGCACTAAGCACAGAGCCTGGGTGGTTAAAGGGTGAGGGGAGAACCAGATTGCTGTTTCCTGAAGTTCAAGATTTGTTATTCTGACCCATTTCTGATAATGGTTGAACAGTGCAAAGGTTGTAGGGAAGTATTTCAAGGAGACCTTCTTAATAATGCAAAATATTAAGCAGTAAATCTCGAAGCAAATGTGTCCCCTACAATATTAATATGCAAAAGGGAAAAAAAAAACCTGACTAGTGGTGGCTGTGGCTAATTCCTAATCAGAATGATGGACAGCAGGGCCAGAACAATACAAACTAATGGCTGTGTTGCTGATCACTTTACCCCTTGATTAAAGACACCCAATTATGGTGCAGAACAGTGTCGTAATTATGTTTCTTAATCACATCCAGGAGGTTTAATTGCCTTAACGATGTGTTTCATTAAATGAATTTAGGTATTATAGTCGACAGTTTTCATACACAGTTGTTTTCAAATTAACATAATATTAGACATCGTCATGGAAATTGTTTTAATAATCATAATTAGACGCACCCAGGCTTTGTCTGGTAAATGCTGAGAGACGGTCTTCTCCTGCCTGGGGGCTACCCTGGTCCTTTCCTCCTCTACCCCCACTCTCTGACTGGGAGGGCTTCAGTTTCAGGGCCTTTTGCTCTTATGTTGTCGGAAAAGTTACAGGTTCTGATTAATCTTTGATGGCAAGTGGAGCAGAAAACATCCTTCCTTACCACCCCCCACTAAGTTTGATGGCATTTAGGGATATCTTTATGAGCTGAGGCTGCAGAGGACACCCCCCAACACACACACACACACACACACACACACACACACGCATGTATTGAGGCAGCCAGGTTCAGTGGAAGCTCTGTACCTTCACACCTCCACACCAGCACCACCATCTCTATCATGTCCACCACGCTACAAATTATAACTTCCATGTTCAAGAGCAAAGGTCCGAATACAAGCAAACACATCATACCTTAGTAGGTTCCATGCCTAATGCTATTCAAACACCAACATCTCATTAACAAGCAGCAGAATAAACTCCAGGAGTCTCTATGGCCATTACTTACACTTAGTTAATTCAATCAAGTTGACTCTTTTGTCACAGAAAAGTAGAATGAAGCCACAATGAAGCTGGTGTTCAGAGAATCCAAATCCATCTTTTCCCTTGGTCTTCAAGCATTTGGAGGCAGAACTTTTGATTAAAATGCCTTTAAGAAAGTTTACCCACTTTGGCAGGTCCTAACATGGCCTAGATACCATACATGTGGGACAGACTTTAGGGAGAGCCTGGCTTGGTAAGTTCCTGCCAGTATCAGGAGTTCTGGGCCTATTCTGGGTCCCATCACTGACCCCTCTCACCTCTGCTTCCGTGGGATCCCAGCTGTTGTCCTTTTAGCAAACATGTGATCTAGGGCTATTCATAATTGTACAGCATAATTGACCAAACTTTTGGAAACACCTTTCCTTTTCTGTCACTTTTCAGGCAAGAATAACACAGGAGAGAGGTGGTGTCTCCTACAAAGCACAGCATAATAAAATGTTTGATCAAAATATTTTAATAAAGATTCTTTCTGACATAGATACACATACAAATGGTCGTACATAGCTGTCATAGTCTGATTGACCTATTTAATATATATATATTTCATTCTTTACACATCCAAACCCCACCAACAGATCCATCACAGCTCCAAAATCATCACCCAACCTGACAAACTGAATTTGTATTATCTGTAAGGAGTGGAAAACAGCAAGACTCCATTTCTTAAGAGGTTTTCTGGATTTTCATAGGATGAAAGGCAGGCAGATAGCCATGCAAACTAAAACTGAAAGCTCACTTTGGGTAAACAGCTTCTTGCTCTTCCTTAGCTTCATTTCATTTCTTTTAAATTTTTATATTTTTTAGAAAAATAACAAATGATTTCACACCGTAAGCAAATCGAAGCAGTCTTTTAACGTAATAAGTCTTCACAGTTAAAATAACTTATATATGTACATCTATATTAAAAGCAATTAAATTAGACCCTTTAAAATGCACAGCACAACCTGGAAAATATATTTGCCTAGCATGTTCTTACTTATAAGATCTATTGCTGTGATGTTTTTCCCTTTTGGAATGCAAATAGGTCCCCTTTTGAAAAAGAAATCAATTCATTCATCAATTAAGAATACACCTTTCCTGTAATTTTTGGACTGAAGCAATTTATTAAAGCTCAATTTAAATACAGGGATGATGCAACTGAAAATATCCAGGTGACCTTTCCAAAACCTAAGCAGCTCAGATACATCAATATTTCTCTTCAAACTTGTTGGCAAATAAACCTTTAAACACTTGGCACACAGTGTAAGTTAATATATAAAACAGAATTTTGGAAGCAATAAAAAATATCTTCACATAAGACCCAAGACCTTAACACATAATAAATACTGTTGATGTGGATCATTGAAGAATAACAAATAAATACCATGAATTGTAATACATCATTGCAGAGTAAAAAGTAACAAGGTGCACATAAATATTTTAAAAGCAATTCTTTCAGCCACAACCTGCTTTTTATATCACTCTCCCCAAAACTTTGAGCATTTTCACGTTTTTTTTTTTTTTAAGTTCAGAGACAATAAAAAATACAAGTCTTTCATAGCAATGTGTCTCTCTCTGCTTTTCCCTCCACTTAAGTCTGCATTTCAAGTTTTTCTCCTGGCTTAGAATCAAAATTTATTTTCGAGTGCCCTTTCTGATTTGTCTGAATGAATATTCTGTCCCCATGCCTTTCAACCCGGGACTCCTCTGCCCTTCAGCACTAGCCAAATTAGCAATTCTTGGTAGGATTAGTATTTTGCCATTCAATACTTTTCACGTCCAATAAACAAGCACTACTTTTCAACTTAGTTTTCACCTTCAAAGAAGACTGCTTCCTCGAAGTCTAGGTTGCCACTGAAGGTGCCGCTTTTTTGGGGGGAAAGAAGACATCCACACTCCATCCCAACTCAACCTCCCTCTTCCCTCCCTCCTCACCACCCCAAAGACCGAGATTCAGGGCATGCCAAGGCTGAAAGTCCAGTTTGTCTCTGATACTTCTCAGTTCCTGCCTCTGCTTTGTTTGCCCTGCAAATGTTTAGCAACTAGGAGAGGACCAAAATAAAAGGGGTGGGGAGCAGCTTCTCGCTTTCCTCTAGCTTTGGGGTCGGTCTCGGGGCTTTCGAGGGAGGGAATGTTTAAGGCTTCTCCGTGCACTGTTTGCAGAGGCTGGACGAGACGCTGTTGAATAGGGCACACTTCTCAGGGCAGGAAGCAGCCGGGGGTAGCCCAGCGCTGAACGGGTAGCCGGCCGCCTGCTCGTAAGCGCCAAGCGCGGGGTGCAGGGCAGCGGCCGCCGCTGCAGCCGCCGCCGAGCTGGGCAGGGAGGCGGCTGAGATGGCTTGGCCTTGGTTGAGGTAGGCGACTAGGCGCCGCATCTCCTCCAGGGCCTGCGCCTGCATGAGGATGTAGTTCTTGGCGAGGAGCAGCGTGGCGATCTTGGAGAGCTTCCGCACCGAGGGGCTGTGCGCATAAGGGATGACCGCGCGCAGCTCGTCCAGAGCATCGTTCAGGTCGTGCATCCTCCGGCGCTCGCGGGCGTTGATGTTGAGGCGCAGCGCCTTCTGCTCTTTGGATTTCTTGCTGCTGCCGCCACCGCCACCGCCGCCGCTGCCGCCGCCGCCGCCCGTAGGGCCCCCCGGGGGGAGGCCCGCGCTGCCGTGCAGGTGGGCGTTGGAGCAGCCCTCCACCACG